>CM035350.1:10277455-10377932 GCA_020137815.1 Hormiphora californensis
AAAAGTTGGGGGGTTACAGTTGGGGGCCCAAATTAATTTCCCCCAACCCGGACCCCAGCAAATCCCCACCAACCAGTTTCAACAACCTTTCATTAAAAAATTTCTTCCCTAAGGAAACCCCGCGCCCAGCAGACCAGTTCCCCACCCCCCCTCCCCAGGCTAGTTCGAGATGAGAGAGAGAGGTTTGATTTGGGCACCCATTGGAATAATGACCTAGCACACCTTCTCCTCCCCGCCCTCAGCGCATACGAGTTAGAACGTTGTTCAGGTGGGAACACTTCATTGATATTTACACATGTTTGTTATTATTGTTCTCTCTTTGAATTGTATTTGTTCTCTGTTTTTAGTTTCAACTGTTTCCAGGGGTTTGTGTGAGCAATGAGGATTTTGAGAACGCAGTGCGACATGCCGTCCCCAGTGGGTTCACCTTCAAGGGATATCCCTCTCAATTTATACACCTCAATCCCAAGACCATATTTTCACAGTGCCTCAAGTGAGTAACGTTGTTTTGTGCGTTGTAGTAACGCGCCCCGACACCAGTGTTGGGGTGGTCGCGCGCAGTCAACGCGCCCCTTTTCTGTAGATGCAGCTTCAAGGGGATTTGCTCTGACAAGCGCCCCACACCCCCCCCCAGTGACCATTCCCTTTCCTCTCTCTTGCAGTACTGCCCAAGGACCATTCGGCAGTTACCACTACCGCTTTAAAATATACTGAACAAGAAATACATGTCCTTCGAAACTGTTTGGCGGCGCCCACCCAATCTGATCAAAATGGGGTCTGGCGGCGCCAGACAGCCACGAACAGGGCCCTCTCACTCCATACTTACCACGCTATGCGAGATCAGAGCCCTGTTATCAGTACCAACAAACATTTACACGCGTCTACCCAAATACCCTCCGGCCTCCTAACTCCTAACTCCCTTCTCTCCCACAGGTCGAGTGTCTGTTCAGAAATCATCTCACTACGGGGCGATAGCCTAGATTTCGCAGTTAAAGTCAAGTTGTACCCGTACCCAGAAAATGTGACTGCCTGCTGGCTAATGTTTGCCTGTCAGTACCGCTGTGTAACGTAGTTGGGAGAGAGTGTTCTCATTATAGAGCTGGACTCTGTAGAGCTGGACCCTGTAGGGAGACTGAGATCAGAGAACATTACAAATTGTAAATAGTTAGAGTTATGTAATATATTTATTATACGATCAAGGTTTAGAGAATTGAATGACTGAATTGTATGAGGGTATAGATTGGAGTGAGGGTGAAAATATTTTCCCGAAACACAAGGATAGTTTCTATCCCATTTGTCCAATATAAATAACAATAGTGATATTGACTGTCAGCCCCTTCGGCTGTTCAAGCTAGATCGTCCAAACCAGCGGCGCTAACTCAGTCAAACTAAGGCGATTAGGCCGGGATCGAATCCGTAATGCGTCGAGCAGGCAAGGGGCGCTCTCCGAGGTTTGAGAGCTTTTTGTTTTGCTTTTTGTTTTGCACCCAACTGTCACTATTTATACTTGTTGAGTAACCCCCTACTCGACTATTTAGTTTGACAGTAACGAAGCTTTAAAAAGAGAGACTATATGAGATTGAGATTGAGAGAGCTGCGTGAGTTAGATGGTTACATATTATAGAGAGAGATATGCAGATTGCAGACTCTGTAGAGGTTGTGCGAATGAGAGCACAGAACTCTACAGCTGTAACAGGGGGTAGTACTATAAAACCCGGACTTTAATGTAATTGTGGTGTATTCACATGATGTGTGTTTTAGAGAGGGGGAGCGGGATGAAGATTAAGAGTGGAGATTACCCTCCCCCCTCTCTCTAGTGTGCATTGGAGCGTGTAAAGTAGAAAAGTGTATTGTGTCTCTCTGTATTGTGTCTCTCTGCTAAGAGCTTGTTTTCATTATTACTTTTCTTACCCCGTAATCCTTTGTTTTTACCTGATCCACCGTCCAATCACGAGATTGCTACTACGTCCTCGCTGGGACACACGCCTCTCTCTCTCTCGCTATATAAAATACAAAGGACCCCAGCATTTATTTATAACTTCGTATCGCCACCAAGCCTGTTACTCGACAACACCAAGCAACAAGTTCATTTGCTCCTTAGAGTATATGTCTCTCCTGAAACTAAACCGGGGACATGTTCCATGTCGTGTGGATGATCGGGATGCGATGGAAGGGGTTGTGAACACAGGGGTTGTGTGGGGTTGCTTCATCAGGAAACTAAAATTGAATGACATGGATTATAAACTGTCAGAGCATTGGTATAATATGATCATATGATCCAAAGTCGAATCATGATTATATTACATCAGTGTTCACTGTTTATCTAATGGGCAAAGGGCATGCATTATTATCCATATTATTATTCCATGTCATTAAATTTTAGTCTCCGAATGAAGCTTGAACATTGAACAACCCCAGTACTCTTATCTGTAAACGCCGACAGTGCTCACTCTCAGTGACTGATGAAGAAATAACCATCCAACTCAGACTTGCTGTAGTTAAACGGTTTGTTCTTTGTATCACAAGGGTGTCGAAGTGGGGTTGGGGAAGTGGGGGGGGGGGGCGGGGGTTCACTACCCGGCACTCTTTGCTCCAGCATGAACTATCAGGGATTTGGGCTTTCGGGTGGCATTTGTTGTCGCCACAGACATTTACAAATGCAAATGCTTGTCAAATCTCATTCTTGTGAGACGGGGAGAGATTCCTCTCAATTCCTCGGTCTAGCGTCGCCAGACCCCGTTTTTATTCTCAAGTGCACTTAGATCGGATCGGTGCCGCCAGACAGCAATTACTGCAGTAAAGTGAGGGTGGGGCATCGCACCGTCATATTGGACACCCGTATAAGCCGTTGCCTATACAATGCGGTCTAGTGGCCACTAGACAGTCCTAGTGACCACTAGACTGTCTAGTGGACACTAGACAGTCTAGTGGACACTGTCTGGCGCCGCGACCCATCTGAGCGCACATTGAGATTGAGAATCAAATGGCCATGGGGTATGGCGCCTGCCATACAGAGTGGACACCAGACCGCGACACTAAGACGTGTCCATTTCGCGCGTCTAGGACGTCGTGGACCGCTTCGTGGGCGGCCAAAACTGCCAAAACAGGGTCTGGCGGGTCGAGATGGTATTTATATGAGCTTCAAATTAAAGATTCAAGCCCTCTTGAGAGAGAGAGAGAGAGAGAGAGAGAGAGAGAGAGAGATAGCTATATATCATCTTCTATCTAGAGAGAGATAGAGATAGAGACGGAGCGCTCCTCTAGATCCCTCCCTCTCTCTCTCCTCTCCTCTCTATCTACTCTCTCTCTCTCTTTCTTCTCTCTTTCTCTCTTTCTGCTCTCTTACTTCTGCTGCTCTCACTCCTCCTATCTCTCTTCTCTCTATTTCCCTACATCTCTCAATCTCGTCTATGGTATCACAATGTGGGCAGCAGGTCTGCATTGTGTAACAATGCTGCACCAGCTGTTCCTTGCATTATCTCACGTGCCTATCAACATACCACCACCAGCAGCTGCAGATGGCCATGGGGGATTCTGGGAAGGAGATTGGGCTCTCTGTTTAGGCGGGGATCTGGAAGAGAGAGAGAGAGGAGAGAGAGAGATAGAAGAGAGAGAGATAGAGGATGGGATATAGAGAGAGAGATAGAGAGAGAGACTAAGAGAAGAGAGATAGGAGAGAGTAGAGAGAGAGAGAGAGAGAGAGAGAGAGAGCTAGGAGATAGAGAGGGGGGGCACTGCTGTTATGGTATCTGGAGGCGAGAGAGAGGAGAGAGTGTGGATTGGAGAGAGAGAGAGAGCAGCATAGAGAGAGAGAAGAGAGAGAGAGAGAGAGAGAGAGGAGAGAGAGAGGGCAAGCTAGCAAGCAGCTAGCTTGGTCTTGGAGAGATCTCCTAGATCGCGAAGCTACAGGAGATAGCATCGTGGAGCGGGGTGTATTTTCTTAATTCAGCCCCCGTCCCATATCTCATTCATGATTTCCCCCCACCCCTCCCCCCCTTTTTCACTTTTCTACCATTGATAATTCACACGTACCATCTAGCAAATATTAGAGGGTATGTTGCTTAATTATCTGCGGAGCAAGGAGCTCATAAAAGATTGAGAGAGAGAGGGAGAGAGATAGAGAGATAAGAGACAGAGAGAGAAGACAGAGAGAGAGAGACATATCTAGACAGATAGATCAGAGATAAGAGAGTATAGTTAGCTATAGAGATAGAGATATATCTCACTCGCTCGTCTCTCTTCTCTCTCTCTCTCTCCTCTCTCTCTCGCTCTCTCTACTCTCTCTCTCTCTCCTCTCTCCTCCTCTCTATGCTAGCTACTATTTTGGGACTGACTCATTTATGCCCACTATTCCATTTCCTCTTGTAATATCTGCTTTTTTTGTTGTTTTCAACATTTTTCTCTGCATTTTTATACTCTTCCTACGCTACCCTGATCTTGGTCTGTCTGGCGGCGCCCAATTTGATTCTCAAACTAACACGACAGTGCGCTCAGATGGGGTCGGCGGCGCCAGAAAGATCTCTTATTGACATTGTCCACCTGATTTGACAAAGATGCAAATGTACCGGGGCGGGCCGTTTGAGTCCTTGCTAATTTTTTGGCATTTTTAAAACCCCCAATTTGCCCTTGCCGGGCCCCCTTTTAATTTAAACCTTAAAAAATTTGCGGAATTTTCCCGGGAAAGGGATTTAAAGAATTAGGGGGGGAAATTTTGGGGGGTCCCGGGGTCTTGGGGGATGAAGGAGGAACAATGGGGGGGGGGGAGTTCTGGGGAAGGGGGGGGTAGGGGGGGGGGGGAGGGGAAAAGGGAATTGGGGGGAGAAGGGGGGGGGGAAGGGGGTGGGGGGGGGGGGGAAAGGGGGGGGGGGGGGAAAAAGGGGTGGGGGGGGGGGGGGGGGGGGGGAGTGAGGGAGAAGATGGGGGTGGGGGGGGGAAGGGAAGGGGGGGGGGAAGGGGGGAGGTTAGGGGAGGGGGAGGTGTCCCCCCAGGATAGGGGGTAAAATTTGAGAATCAGGGGGTGGGTGGCCCCTTCCCCCATGTTTTAAAAAACCCATTTGAAAACCAAATTTTCTCTCCTTTAAAATTTTTGTACCCCCTTTTTTTTTTTAAAAAGGGGGTTTACCCCTGTCACCCGGGTAAACCCCTCCGCAAAAAAGGCTTTCCCTAGCCTTTTCTCGGGTAACAAAACTTAAATCCCTTGCATTTCTTTTTTTCCCTTTTTCTTCTCCTTCTTTCTTTTCTTCTCTCTCTCTCCTCTCTCCCCTCTTCTCTCTCTCCCCCCTTCCCCTTTTTTTTCCCCCCCTCTTTTCCCCTCTCCTTTTCCCCCAAACAATATTACAACCGCCTGGTTTTTTCACTGGGGCCCCCTTTTTTTCCCCTACCTCCCCCCTTTCCTTTCTCCGGTTGGATTTGCCCCCAGCCCCAATTTTGCCCCCCCCGGCACCCCACCCTCCCCGGCCCCCCCCCCCCCTGGAAAACCCCCCCCATTCCCCAAAGCTTCCCCCTGGAACCCCAGATTTCCCCTTACCAGATCCCACCAAAAGCCTGGTTCTTTTCGGGATATCCTGAGTAGGTTGGGTGTTTGCCTGGTAGGGTTCACCTGGGCCGCCATCTCCCGTCCCCTATCCTTCCTACACTTCACCTATCTCTACCATAAGACATTCACTGCTCGGTGGGCGGGTGTTGGTGCTGTCATATTCCTACCCCTGGTGCCTCTGATCCTCCTGGTAAAGGCAGTCCTCCTCTCCAAGCTGTCCTTCCTCACCATGCTAGATGTAAATGATGAGGATCTGGAGAGCATGAGATTCTTCACCAATGACCTCTCCCCTGCCGTCAGCACCCTGTATGACTACACCCAGGAGATGAGCAACTATGTGGCAAACTTCTATATCCTGGGCCCTAATGAGCTGGCTCTGAGGACCATGTATTGGGACACCCCCCTCACTACCAAGAGGTTCTGGAGGGGACAACTCGTGGCGGCCGGTGCAGCAGTTCCCGAGTGCCTGGCAGAGTGGAATGAGGGTAGGTTGGAGATGGAGGTGGAGGAACTACCTGACAGGGTCCTGGTGAAGGTGGTAGATTCCTGTATGGGTGTGGGAGACAAGTTCCTGACACGGGGGACACACTACAACAGCAGGGTGGAGATAGAAAGTTTGATGAAGGAGTCGTACGAGGGAAAGGGTTGTATACTACTCCGAGTTGTCCGGCCCCTGCCTCGGTTGGGGGTTCACTCTCTAGATATCCTAACTGCCCGGGCCCCAGATGGTAGTGTGATGTTGGTTGATGTGATTGTGTGGTCAGGAAGTGCTACAGACTCCTCTCACTCTGCCACCAGAAGTCACATGATACACCCTGAATCTGGGGAGTCGTGTAACTATGGGAGATGGTACAACCCCAACTTTGTAGGGACGGGTAATGAGGGTCTGGGCGTGGTATACCCTGGGGTAAAGGAGGCGGTCCAGCTGGCACTGTCTGCCCATCAGAACCTGCCCTATGATTGGTTGAAGGTGATTGGTTGGGACTGTATGATAACAGAGGACGGGAGTGTGGTGTTCTTCGAGGGGAACCTGGCCGCCTGGAGATGCCCCAGAAGACTGTTTTTAACTTTACCCAGCTTCATCTTCTTTGCTAGTTATCTAGCATAACATTGTGTGTGTGTAGTGTGTATGTTGCTCATTATATTGCTCTATAAGTTGTAATTATTCCTGACATACTTTCTTTATTGACACAATATGTGATCATATACTTTTCTGAGGAACACTCTTCAATATAATATGTGAATGCAGAACTCTCAGTCACACATGCGTCTCGAAAAAATTCCTCTCCCTATCCACTATCCCCTATACTTGGTGACATAGACACCTGGCGCGACCTCCCGCCCCGCAGGAGAATGGGATGGTTGAGATAAAATGGAGGCGATGTAGGTAGGTACCATCATGTTACATCTGAGGGGGGGGGGTCGATTTCTTTCTGAATGCTACCAATTGTCTCTGATGGTGGAACAGTATTCTCACGGAAGGACGCTAGCAAGATTGGAATTGGAAGACGTGAGAAATAAAGGGTGAGATAGAGGGATACAGAGAGATATATAGATAGATAGAGAGAGAAATAGAGATGGAGGAAGAGAGGGAGATATAGAGAGAGGGAATGTGCCGAGTGAGAGTTTGTGTGAGGTGGATTGATTAGTTATTGTACGGGTAGAATATGGGAGAGAGGACACCGTGAACACATCACTGCACAGGACACTCAGGCTTCGAAGGTATAAGAAGAGAGAAAGAGAAAAAGAGAAAAAGAAAAGGAAAAAGAGAGAAAGAAGAGAGAAGAGAAGAGGAAAAGGGGGGGAGAAGAGGGGAGAAGAAAAGAAGATAAGAGAGAGAAAGGGGTTTTTTTTAAAAAACCCCCCCCCCCCCCCTTTTTTTTTTTTGGGTTTTTTTTTTTTTTTTTTTAGAGAAACCCTTAAAAAAAGTTTTTCCCACCCCCTCCTTTGCCGTAATCAGCTCTTTCCCTATATAGAGAAAGAAGGGGTTTTTCCCTTTAGCCCCCTAAGAAAAAAGGGGGGGTTGTTCACTAGGTTCCCCTTATCTCAACTACCCCCAAAAATCTAGATTGTCACGTGACTTTCTCCAATGATCACGTACACATCACAGTGTAGCAGCTTGTTCTTTCTCCTCTCTCTCTCTCTCTCTTCTCTCTCTCTCTCTCTCTCTTCCCCTCTCTTTCGAGAAAAAGAAAAACAATAGTTTTATCCCTTCTACAGAAGTCTTTGCTGAGGAGTGGGGCCCCTGTTCTTTATGCCAATTTTCAATCCCTCACTTCACGTGTAATTCTTGGATTTACAAGTGAGTTGAGTACAACACATGCTTGCATTCTCTCTCTCTCTCTCTCTCCTTCTTTTCCTTTTCTCTCCTCTCTCCTCCTCTCTCCTCTTTTCCCCCTCCCCCTCCCCCCTCCTCTTCTTTTTCGGTGACCAAAGTTCTTTTGCCTCTTTCCCCGGGGTTCTCTCTTTTTTTTATTCTTTTCTTCCAAATCCCGGGGGGTTAAAAAAAAAAGGGGGTTTTTTGCCCTTACCCAAAACCCCCCAAAATTTGGGTTTCTGATTTTTCCCAATACCCTAAAAAATTTGTTTTTGGGGTGTTTTTTCCCCCCTTTCTTCTTCTTTCCTTTCTTTTTCCTGGGGGGGGGGGGGGGGCCCCCGGGGGGGGGGGGGAAAATTTTCCCCTTTTCTTTTCCCTTTTAAACCCCTCTTTGTTTTTTGGTTTCGTTTTTGGTCCTCTGTTTTTCCCCCTTTTTTCTTCTTTTTTCTCTCCCTTTTTTTTTTTTTTCCCCCCCCCCCTCCCCCCCCCAAGGTTTTTAAAGTTAATTTTTTTTAAATCATAATCCATGTTAAAAATCTCTTTTTTTCTTCTTTTTTTCTCCTAGTCCGGGGGGGAATTTCCCCCCAAAAAAAATTTTTCGGTTTTTGAAAACATTTAAAGGGTAAAATAAAGGGGTTTTTTAAAAAAGGGTGGGGGGGGGTGGGGGGTGGGGGGGGGTTTTTTAAAAGGGGAAAAAGGTAAGCAGTTGCCAGTTGCTCGCCCGGGTTTTTTTGAACAAAGAGAAGTAGAAAGCCCGGGGGGGGGGGGGGGGGGGGGGGGGGGGGGACTTTTCTTCCCAAAATTCCGGGGAAAAGCAAAATTTAGGGGTTTGGGGAGGCAGTTACACCAAAAACAACAAAATTGTAGTACTAACCTGATTTATGGATAATTAGGTTTCAGGTTTCTTGACAAATTTGTGGGAGTGAAATTCTTGGGGGGAAAAAAGGGGGGTGGGGAAGGGGGTTTGTTGAGTAACCCCTTACTCAACAAAGAGGGGGTTTTTAACAATGTGAATGTGGTGGGTTTATACGATAATACAACAATAAGCGCTTCAGAACTATCTTTCTTTTAATTCAAGATGAGCTATAAATAAGAACTACACAATTGACAGGCCACCCTCACTAATCACTTTATCATCAGGTAGTTACAGTTCTGTCAAGGAGGCAGTACAGAATTATAAGATTACCCACATAATAAACTGTACCAGGGACCCCGTCCCTTTTTAAAAAACGTTCAATTTCCCACGGTTTTTAATTGTTGTCAGTTTTGTTCGACCCTGTTTCACCACTGCCCAAATGTTGTATGAAAAAAACGAGCGGTGGGTTTTTCCCAAAAAAAACTCGATCAAAATAAATCTTCAAACGGGTTCCCCCCCACGCCTCTTTTCCCCAACAGGGTATCTGTTGATGATCAGCCAGCGGTAAAGATTGGTAAACATTTTGATAAGATAACCAGTAAAATGTTCGATACGATTAAAACTGGTGGAAAAGTCATGGTCATCTGTAGAGCAGGTAAATCTTAATCTATACCCTAGATTTGTAAAAATATTGCCTGTTAAATTGACGATTCGAGAAAATTTTCTCGCTTGAATTTGCGATTCGGGAAAGTTTTCTCGCTTAGATTTGCGATTCGAGAAAATTTTCTCGCTTAGATTTGCGATACGGGAAAAAAAATGTTCGCTTAGGTTTGCGATTCGGGAAAATAAATGTTCGCTTAGATTTGCGATTAGGAAAATTTTTCTCGCTTAGATAGATTTGCGATTCGGAAAAAAATGTTCGCTTAGATTTGCGATTCGGCAAAATTTTCTCGCTAAGATTCCCGATTCGGGAAAAAATGTTCGTTTAGTTTTGCGATTCGGGAGAATTTTCTCGCTAAGGTTCACGATTCGGGAGAAAAAAAAAACCGCTTAGATTTGCGATTCGGGATTTTTTTTTCGCTTAGATTTGCGGTTCGGAAAAAAAATGCTCTCTTGGATTTTCGATTCGGGAAAATTTTCTCGCTCAGATTTGCGATTCGGAAAACTTTCTCGCTTAGATGTTCGCTTAGATTTTCGATTCGGGAAAATTTTCAAGTTCAGATTTTCGATTCAGGAAAATTTTCAAGCTTGGATTTGCGATTCGGAAAACTTTCTCGCTTAGATTCCCGATTCGGGGAAAAAACGTTCGCTTAGATTTTTCGATTCGGGAAAATTTTCAAGCTTGGATTTGCGATTCGGGAAAAAATGTTTTCTCGCTAAGATTTGCGATTCGGAAAAAAATGTTCGCTAAGATTTGCAATTCGTGAAAATTTTCTCGCTTAAATTTGCGATTCGGGAAATTTTTCTCGCTTAGATTTGCGATTCGGGAAATTTTTCTCGCTTAGATTTGCGATTCGGGAAATTTTTCTCGCTTAGATTTGCGATTCAGGAAAAAATTGTTCGCTTAGATTTGCGATTCGGGAAATTTTTCTAGCTTAGATTTGCAATTCGGGAAATTTTTTTCCCCTTAGATTTGGGAATTCCCGGAAAAAAAAATTCGCTAAGATTTTCGATTCGGGGGAAATTTTTTCTAAAAAAACCCTTAGGATTTGGGGAATTTTTGGGGAAAGGGGGTTTTTTGGGGTTTAAAGTGGCACCAAAAAACTTTTCCTTGTTTAAAACCCCTTTCCTCCCTCCTGGGCCCCTTGGGGAACAAAACAACACCATAAGGGGCCTTTTGTGGGGCATTTACTTTCCGGGCAAAACCAAAATATGGGCATACTTTAACCTTTTTTCCCCCGGGTAAGGGGGTCTACACAAAGGGGCTCTCCTATTTGATGAAACACAAATGTTTTTGTTTGATGTCCCCCCTCCTTTTAAAATTTACAACTCCCAAGGGGAAATAAACAGCTGGTAGTGCGAAAAATTTCCCAACCCTAATTTCCCCCCCCGCACTCTCGGTCCCCCCGCACCCCTCTCTCGCTCTTCGGGGCCCCCCTTTTTTCGCCCCCGGAATTCATTTCCCGGGGGGGGGGCCCCCTTTTCCCCCCCCAAGGCCACCCCCCTTTTCCCCGGGGGGCTTTTCTTTTCCAAACCTCATCAGGTCCGGGCCGACTGATGGATTCTGGGGGTCAAAATGATTGGAAATACGAGTGGGGAAATCTTCAAGAGGGGACTAATTTAAGGGCAAGGGGAAATTTGGGCGGTTTGGGGGTTTCCCTCTGTTCATCTCAACTGAAAATACGACCCAGTATCGAGTTTTAAAAAACACACAAATCTTTTTGGGTGGGGGAAATTTTTGGGGAAAAAGTGAGAGGAAAAGGGAAAAGGGGGGTTTGCCAAACAAATGTTGACAATGTTTTGGGTGTATCATTGGGAAAGCCCGAAAAATTTTAAAAACTAAATTTTTTTTTTGTTATAATGAGACAGTAATAACTTACCCTTTCCGTTAATACCAAGAACCATCATTGTACACTGTACAGTGTATCATTGCAACGAAATTTAATTTCCCTGAAAGTGGGGGTTAAATTTGTGCTGAAAAAGGGGAAAAATAAAATTTGGGGGGGAATGCCCGGTGTTTTAAAAAAAAAACAATTTGGGAAAGGAAATTTAAAAATACCAAATACCCGGCCCAAGCTAGATGATAAACTATCTATTAGATCACGTTGCTGTCGTGGTGGGAAAAAAGCATTTCATTCAGCCTGTTTGTTAGTCCGATTTCTCCCTGGGGGCCCTTTTGGGGGTTTCCCCGCCAGATTTAGTGCCCGTTTTCCCAAAGACAGACAGGGTAACCAAAACTAAAACTGAAAATCAAGTCAAAAAGCACTGTTCACCCCAACCCCTAGGGACGATATATTAGATTAGAAAATAATAAACACGAGGTTTTATAAATCTGCTGAGTAAGCAAAAAATAAAAAAAAAAACATTAAAAATGTTCCTTTCCTTTTTCCTCCTTGTCATGTGCTTGAAAACTATCCTCCCCGCGCTTTGTTTAAAAAGCTCAGTTCGTTCCCCTTTTATTCCCCCGGGGGGGGGAGAGGGGAGGGGAGAGAAAAGAGGGAAGGGAGAAAGGGGGGGAGAGGGAAAAAGAAAAGGGGAAAAAAAAAAGGGGGGGGGGGGGAAAAAAAAAAAAATTTTTAAAACCCAAAAAATTTTGTCACCTGACCCTATTTTAAATTTCAGAATAAACTAAGTGGAAATGGTTATGTAGGGTTCTTGGTTTGTTTTTTTGTCCCCTATACCTTTTTGGGGTAGTTCGATGTATACAAATTTTGCATTGTAGGGGTGTGTGGGGGTTTTCCCCGTTCCCCAGGGGCGAAGGTTTCTTGGGATTGTTTAAAAGTGGTAGTTTTCCTTTTTTTTCCAAATTTGGGTTTCCAGTAAAAATATAGTGAGGCTAGTTACCATGGTTACCTGAACAAGAATGCGTTTTGCTTTGTTGAGATCCCTCTTGATACACTGTTTCCCGGCCCCCATTTTTCAGGATTAATCGGCCCAAAAGATCTCCTTTAGATCTTTCCCCCCTTTTTACAGTCACACTAACCCCTATTGCAGAGTTGTTTTTTAGATAAAGGAGGGGGGCGCCCGTTTAGTATAGAGGGGCCACCCCCACCACCCCAGGCTGGGGCCACCACTGGGGCCGGAATAGAGGGGTCGCCACTCGCCACTAAGAGTGTCAACTGTCATGTATGTGTATGTGTGTGTTACCTTGTTTTGCAGTAGCAGCGGAGCTTTGTTTGATCCTGTCAACCAGTTCAGGAGAGAGACAGGATGTTGCTTCAAAGGTCTTGTCCAGTAGTATGTTAGCCTCTGCTGCATAGATACAACCCAGTAGGCGGAGGTCTACAGGAGCTGTCCCCTAGTTCGATTAGGGCCTGGGCAGGCTGAATGGCCTGAAGAGGGTCCCCCAACTCGAGCCAGACATATGCCAGATTGCAGAGCACTGAGGCCCTCAGCCCTGATGGGTTCTTTACAGGAGCTGCCGGCAGACACTTTACACTGAAGGAAAGGTAGTGAATAGTGATACAAATGTTCTGGAATGAGGGATGCCATTATAGGGGATCAGATATTAAGGGGATCAGATATCGTTTCTCCACTAAAAAGTAATCTCCACACTACATGATACGTACCTCTCAGCACCAGGCGGTAACAAGTCCAGTGCGTTGTTGAGGCACAATACAGCGTAGGTTAAACTTGGCGTGGGCCCATCGTTCAGCAAACTGGCACTGTAAAATGTTTTTATTTTACAAACCGGCGCTGCAAAATGTTTTATTTTACAAACCGGCGCTGTAAAATGTTTATATTTTACAAACCGGTACTGTAAAATGTTTTTATTTTACAAACCGGCGCTGCAAAATGTTTTTATTTTAGTTTTACAGACGTGTCGTTGTTTTTTGTAACTCTCTACTCACTAGAAAGTTTGGAACCTGTCACTGAGTGGGCCTGTATAACTATAAAACAGTGACAGCTATCAAATCTTTGTGTTTTTTTCTGCAGAACTATACCCAACAATATGTTGTGTTAATATATTCATTTCCTATAGGATGAACGATACATTAGTAACCTCACTGAGGCCGGGTGTTATTGCCCTGCTATGTACCAGTCCTCCTTTATCCCTCCTGGCCATGATAACCCTGGTAATGAGGCAATCCATATCCTGCAATAAGATATATATCTACATGGTATCTCTAGACTTCCTTTCCATCCTCTCTGGGTGCCTCTACCTGGCCCACAACCACGCCTTCAACTTCACATCCATGGTTGACTACTACAGTATGTTGACCCTGTTTCTCGGTCTGGCTGTGGTCAGATTGAGGCTGTTCCAGGGACCCGTGGGTTTGATATCAGAGGTCCTGGTGATCACAGGATCACTACTAACCGGGGTCAGTGTTGCTATATTCCACACCCATCAAGGAATGGAGGATGATATGATCACCACTCTCGTCCAGGCATGGGTGTTCCTCGTTGCTATGGCAGTCACCACAGTCCTCAATGCCATCCTGGTGATACGACTCTGTGCCTTCATCTCTGAACACGGTGCTACAGAACATAGAGCAGCACACATCGTCTCCATTATCCTGTTCATCAACTACATCATCTTCCATCTCTTCCCCGTTGCAGTGGAGATAAGGAGAATTCTGGGTCTCCAAGGAGAGGGGAGATGTGCAGGGATAGAGGCCGGATCGTGGTGGTATAAAGTGTTTTGTACATCAGAGGGCAGGCATTCCTTCATGATACTATCCATGCTGAGCCTCTCTGTTACCAATAGCATGATCCTTCTGCTTCAATCTCAGAGCAGACACGCTTTGAGACGGTTCTACCACTCTCTCAGGTCCAGAGTCAGAGAGTTCTGGGCTTCTGAATCTAGCTACCAGTACAGACAAATATAATGCAGCAGCAGACAATCCCGTGTGTGTGTGTGTGTGTAACAAAGAACTAATTCCTTTTTTACTTTGAACATTGTGAAAGTGAACTGTATTTCTAAAACTCGTGTTTTGTTCAAGTTTAGTTGTTTACCTTGTGCGAAGGGATTTCTGTTGAAATCCCGTGTTAAGGATGGTTTTCCTGTACGTTCCACTTCCAACAATACACTTCACAGTGCTGCTGTGGGTCGAGGGAGGGCTAGCAGCCTTCTTCTCTTTACACGCTCCAATAGCACACTCTGCTATCCGGAGCCACAACCTCGGGTTCCTAGTGTAGACACTGGCTGCTTCAGTGAGACAGTTGAACGCTGCATTAGGCTGTCCTGGAGAGAGGAGGATATGAGATATGATAATGATATCACGAAATGGTAAAGTGTCACCCTCTCTCTGTTTCATACCAGTGTGGAGAAGTAGAATCCCATAGTTGTATAGTAGCTGGTAATAGTGGTTAACGCTGTACACTGCACTTGTATTACCTGGAGGGTGGTTAGAATGGTGACTGAGACCCGGTGAGACAAAATGGGTGGGACGGCCCCGAGATTCACAACTTCTGTATTCCCCAATCTTGGATTCGAATGTGCGCGCGAGAGAGATCACCATTACCATATCGCGCGCTCCGTCAATGAAGACAGAAAAGTGTGCCACTGAGTGTGCCAAAAAGGTACCTTTTGGGAGGGACTTCACCGCTTTAGAGTTCGCCTCCAATGCCTGGCTGAGATACAGTGCTCCCAAGTTGTATTTTCTCATCTGAGGATAGTTTTAGATCAGGGGACAAGTATTTATTAAAACGAGTCAAAAGAAGTTATTAAAAGGACTGCTACAAGAAATAATATTTTGAGTGCTGACTCTGTCTCACCGCGGGCCCTCTACATATTTAAAGGTTAGAACATAACAACTAAGTGTTGAGTGCTAAGTGCTAAACCCTAGATTACCTTAAAGTGCATGCACCCAAAGTTGTTGTAGTACAGTGTTGGTATGGGCATCACGTGACACACAATACCATATATGGGCATCACGTGACAACTAAACCCACCTTAAAGTGCATGCACCCAAAGTTGTTGTAGTACAGTGTTGGTATGTGTTCCTTGCTTGGACAGGTCTTAGGAGAGGAGTTCAGTAGCTTTGCAGCTCTTCTTGAAGTTGCTTCCGCAGATACTCGAACTCAGACTTCAGGAAGAGAGATGAGGCAGGTCTGAGGGAGGAGAGGGCGGATTATTTAGATTACTAAATATCTGATAATGTAGGATACATGAAGGACACACTCGGAGGTGGGGGAGGCACACACTCACCGTCCCAGAAACAGTCAGAACATTCTTTATTTCCCTTTTGCAGAGGGGAGGGAGGGGGTGGAGGGGTGGGGGTTTGGGGGCACACACTCACCGTCCCAGAAACAGTCAGAACATTCTTTATTTCCCTTTTGTAGAGGGGGGGGGGGGGGAGGGGGTGGAGGGGGTGGTGGTTTGGGGGGAGTCACACTTACCGTCCCAGAAACAGTCAGAACATTCTTTATTTCCCTTTTGCAGGCCTTCAGACACTTCTGTTGCGCATACAACCTAGTTTTGTATTGGTGCATGCGGGCCTTGTGCATCTCGCTCAATAGAGGTTCCTTGGCCCCAGAGAACTGCTTGTCTAGATAGTAGAGAACCATTGCAGCGTCGTCAGTGTGGTAGGTGCACAGGTAACACTCCACCAACAGGAAACATATCTTGTAGGCTGTTGGGGGGGGGGGGCAATACAATGCTAGGTTTTGGAATGTATATTTGAGAGTTGTTGTGTAACTAGTAGTCACTATCTACTCACCAAGTACTTCCTCCAGGGGCTCGATCAGTTTAAAAAGCTTCTTCAGTATCTCCAGAGCCTTGTCAAAGTGTTTCGATTGGTATAGGACCAGGGCCGTGTTATACAGTAGAACAGATCTCTCCACCTCATCACAAGACTCATCCTCACCTTCCTTCTTCATCTAGAGAGAGGGAGAGAGAGAGAGAATAACAACCATATCGCTTTAACTAGGAAAATATCATCCAGCCAAAACGGGAACTAAGATTCTCTCTCTCTCTCTCTCTCTCTCTCTCTCTCTCTCTCTCTCTCTCTCTCTCTACATTACCTTTCCCTCGATCGTGTAGAGGTGATCCAGGAGCCACTCCAGATCATATTCACTATCCTTTACCAGGTACTGGCATAGAACCATATTCTGCTGGATCTAAGGGGGGGGGGGGGGGGTCAGCACTGGAAATAACATGCCCGGGGGGGGGGGGGGGGGGGGTCAGCACTGGAAATAACATGAACTAAAGTTTGCCTGCCACCGCGGGCTCGATAAGAGAGGGTCGACCAAGGCAAACTAGACAACCTAATTAATTACCTAATTAACTAACTACCTTTAGTGTGAGAGCAGAGTGAGCAGTGGTTGCCATTGTGTTTAGAGCTGACAGACACTCCCCATACTGGCCTTCATCAAATAGGGTCTTGACAGCATCAACTGCACTCGTATCTTCCCCAGTCATAGCTAGCACAATTCAGAAGGGAGTTAGTTATGGGGTCAGTGTGGTAATACAATACATTACAATTATATTAGAGACCGGTTATATATATTAAAAACACTGCCCCCTTAATGTCCTTTAATCCCACTTTCTTGGTAATCCGTAGTCAGGTAGTTCGAGTCCTTTAGCTAAGGAAAGTTGAGGGTGAATGCAATTTGGGCCTCAGTTGAATCTCTAGTTAAAATAATGCCATGAGGAAAGAGGGAAAGAAAAAGGAGGTAAACAGTGCATATAGTAAAATTGGCACCAAAACTCGGGCAAATGACATGCCGGTCAAGAGACAGGTGGCATGCCGCATAATTATCCACCAACATGACTAGAGAATCTCGACTCGAGATAGAGAAAAGGTATTTTAGGGACTCAATACAATTAAAATACCATTAAAATGACTATTATTGCAGCTGTCTGATAAAATGCCTACTACTGCTGTTGGATTGGTGTTGATCCTCTCGCTCATGGCGCTACTAGGTATGTTTCAATATATCAGTTATACACCTTCTGCTACTAGGTATAATAGTAGTAATAGTAATAATACCTTTGAACTAGTTTTAACTGCTGATCTAGAATCTAGTTCTGATAAACCCCCGTTAGTTCCTACCCTTGATCGACCTCACCATTTCAGGTCTACTTCTACTAGGAGAGAGAACCCCTACGCCAGATCTATACCCCAGGCGATCCGTCTACTCTCCGTCTACCTCTGTACTGGGGATCAAGACTGGGTCTTCCAACTTAGCCAGCCTAGAATGAGGTTTGCAACAGTGATACTGAAAATGCCGATATGCAAAACAAGGCAGTATTACAGTGCGGGTGAAGTTAATGATCTCTTAGCGGCCGCTATTGGAGGAAGGAAGGAGTGTCTAGTGGAGCTGGTGAGGGAGAATGTTGAACACATGTTGTGCCACAAAGATTATCTACTGCTACTTTTACAGTATACCCTTGATCACTACTGTCAAGGTAAATGTAATGGAGTGACGGATGCCCTGATTGAGATAGTGAAGAAGACCAAGCTGCCACCTAGAGAGAGATGCAAGAAGTTAACACCCTATACCAGGCACCTGGCAGCCACCTAGAGAGAGATGCAAGAAGTTAACACCCTATACCAGGCACCTGGCAGCTACCAGACAGAGATGCAAGAAGATAACACCCTATACCAGGCACCTTGCAGCTACCAGACAGAGATGCAAGAAGTTAACACCCTATACCAGGCACCTGGCAGCTACCAGACAGAGATGCAAGAAGTTAACACCCTATACCAGGCACCTGGCAGCTACCAGACAGAGATGCAAGAAGATAACACCCTATACCAGGCACCTGGCAGCTACCAGACAGAGATGCAAGAAGATAACACCCTATACCAGGCACCTTGCAGCTACCAGACAGAGATGCAAGAAGATAACACCCTATACCAGGCACCTTGCAGCTAGAGAGAGATGCAAGAAGATAACACCCTACACCCGGCACCTTGCAGCTACTAGAGAGAGATGCAAGAAGATAACACCCTATACTCGGCACCTTGCAGCTACTAGAGAGAGATGCAAGAAGATAACACCCTATACTCGGCACCTTGCAGCTACTAGAGAGAGATGCAAGAAGATAACACCCTATACTCGGCACCTTGCAGCTACTAGAGAGAGATGCAGGAAGATAACACCCTATACCAGGCACCTGCCACCTAGAGAGAGATGCAAGAAGATAACACCCTACACCAGGCACCTATGCAAGAAGATAACACCCTATACCAGGCACCTGCCACCTAGAGAGAGATGCAAGAAGTTAACACCCTATACCAGGCACCTTGCAGCTACTAGAGAGAGATGCAGGAAGATAACGCCCTACACCCGGCACCTGGCAGCTACTAGAGAGAGATGCAGGAAGATAACACCCTACACCCGGCACCTTGCAGCTACCAGAAAGAACCTGCCACCTAGAGAGAGATGCAAGAAGATAACACCCTATACCCGGCACCTGGCAGCTAGAGAGAGATGCAAGAAGATAACACCCTACACCCGGCACCTTGCAGCTACCAGACAGAGAGAGAGATGCAGGAAGATAACACCCTATACTCGGCACCTGGCAGCTACCTAGAGAGAGATGCAAGAAGATAACACCCTATACCAGGCACCTTGCAGCTAGAGAGAGATGCAAGAAGATAACACCCTACACTCGGCACCTTGCAGCTACCAGACAGAGAGAGAGATGCAGGAAGATAACACCCTATACTCGGCACCTGGCAGCTACCTAGAGAGAGATGCAAGAAGATAACACCCTATACCAGGCACCTTGCAGCTAGAGAGAGATGCAAGAAGATAACACCCTATACCAGGCACCTAGAGAGAGATGCAAGAAGTTAACACCCTACACCAGGCACCTGGCAGCTACCTAGAGAGAGATGCAAGAAGATAACACCCTATACCAGGCACCTTGCAGCTAGAGAGAGATGCAGGAAGATAACACCCTATACTCGGCACCTGGCAGCTACCAGAGAGAGATGCAAGAAGATAACACCCTATACCAGGCACCTTGCAGGTACTAGAGAGAGATGCAAGAAGTTAACACCCTACACCCGGCACCTTGCAGCTAGAGAGAGATGCAAGAAGTTAACACCCTACACTCGGCACCTTGCAGCTACCAGAGAGAGATGCAAGAAGATAACACCCTATACCAGGCACCTTGCAGCTACCAGAGAGAGATGCAAGAAGATAACACCCTACACCCGGCACCTTGCAGCTACCAGACAGAAGCGTCAGTATGGTGTCCAATCCTTCATCGAAACAGCAATATTCTACTCCTGTGACAAGCTGTTTATGAAGGCCATCACAGCAAGTTTGGTGAACGATGACCCCGGGATAACAGAGGAGCAGAAAGATTTAATGTTTGCATTCTTTCTAACTACTGCAAAGTTCACATGCTGCATTCTAAACTCAAGATGAAATGAGGTGTTTTAGTAAAAACAAGTTCTTTAAAAGGGGGGCAGTAGAAATTAAATAGAAGAGGACACAATACACATTATCGTCACACAATCTGGCAATTCACATTCACTGCCTCAACATAATTTGATAGACAGTTCTCTAACAGACCTGTCTGTGTCAGAATCAGGAGGGAGGCGTCTAAAAACTAATGTCTTGTTATTGCTAGGCATATCGAGTACCATCTCCAGCCTCATT
This sequence comes from Hormiphora californensis, assembly GCA_020137815.1. Lineage (NCBI taxonomy): Eukaryota > Metazoa > Ctenophora > Tentaculata > Cydippida > Pleurobrachiidae > Hormiphora > Hormiphora californensis. The sequence continues at coordinate 10,297,388 of CM035350.1, forward strand.
CCTTCCTTCTCGCTCATCTCCTGTAATTGTTATATCTGTAATTCACACCTGTATACTTTATTTAGAGCAGGAAAATGTTTTGATTTATACTCACTTTAAGCTGGTACACATCCCTGAGTCCCCATCTGGGATCTCTCTGTTTGAGAGAGTTATGAAAGTCGATATTACTCTGTGGTGATATCACGCCATCCACAGCGTAGGGACCATACGTGAATAGCAGGCCACCTGTTGCCAACAACTAAACACGGGGGAGACTTACTTTAATATTTGAGTCACTATGCTATGTGTTCGAAGTAATTAACTTTCTTTAGGCAAGCAGAGCGAATTAGTTGTTCAAAATACCTTGGACATATTCCTGAAGAGGCCATATGTACACTCAATAGGGGATATGTGAATCATATTGATACAAATTCCAACATCGTACTTCCCAAGATGAGTAGGAGCAAATCCCCACTCAGAGATATCCTTACTAATATCCACAACCTTGAATAGGAAGATGATTAGAAGGAGAGGTAGAGTGAGCAGAGAAAAGGGTCTTAATAATTTCTCTCTTTTGAACTCACTTTAGGCGCTTTTACATTCTTCAAGTGCTTGCAGTGAGCCTTGATATCTTCCATATGTGACTCATCGAATTCAGTTGGCTCCCAGGACGCAGCAGCGAAATAGTTGCAGAAGTATTTGGCGTGTTCTCCGGTCCCTTGTATAAAACTGATAACATCAAGGTGCCACAAAATGGATCGGGAAATAATGAACTATCTAACTTACCCGAGGCAACTTCGAAGACTTTTACTTTGTCTGCCTGGCCAAGGAACCCTTTCAGTGTTTCTAAGATAGGCTCAGAGTTCCTAAGAGCGGAAGGATTGCTCCGCGGGCTTGCCATGCCACAACTCCGCTGGACAATTCGAGTGGTGGTAACCCCCAATTCGTCAAAGTAGGGTAGAAGTTAGTAGTTTGTACCAATTCAGAGGATCTTACTGCACAATATCACTCACAAAGTAACAAAAGAGGCTGGATTCTGGAAAACGGCACGAAATTTTTTAAACTTTGATTTCGAGTTCCAAAACTTTAAAAAAAACATGATATGACACTCAAATTTCTATTAATCCGCGCGCGACTTTGCACGCGCAAATGTAGCGCCGCGCTTAACCTTTCCCATTTTCACCAGTCACGCCCCATTATTTGGTACACATACAAGAGACATAATTAAATATTTGATAACCCTATTTAACAAATTCTTACGAATGGGAATCATAAAACACTTGTACAACACTACAAAACACATTTCATTTTGTATCGCGTTCTATAATCGGTATCACACTCACAGTAACAATAACATTTGTGGAGTTACACAAAGTAACATTCCACGGATATATAAAATTTCACTTGCGTTAAATTTCATTTGTACTCCGGTGTAATAAACTTAAACTTTTCACTTTCAATACCTAACATGAAACGTTCAATATTGTCTCTGAGCTCATGACGTCTGATATTAGTCCAGTTTGTGTGTGAGAGAGAGGGGGCTCTCTAAGAGGAGGGCGAACTAATTAATTGTCTCTGTTCTACTACTGTGATCGTTTCTTCTTGTGACGATCACAAAACGAAGCTATTCTCTGGCACGCCTCTCGGAGTAGATCCTCTGGTACCGTCAGGACAAGTCGGACGAAGTTAGGGATTCCAAATATCTGAGAATGAAAAAATCGCAATTGAAAATCATTATGGAAGAAAAGGACCCTTATTTAAAGAGATTGATCTCAATTCAATAATAATAATAATAATAAACTTGGAAGAGACTTTCAAGTTGGAACCAGCGAACCAACGAATAAAAGATCCTGCTCTATTGAATAAGACACCTACCCCGGCAGGGAGGGGGAAGACACTTTCCTCACTAATCAGGGTCTCTACAAACTTCATATCATCAGTAATGTCCTCCAGCTCATCAATCTGTTATAGGGGATAGTAGGGGATAGGGGATAGTACTAGGGGATATAGGTCATATGCTGAGATAGTCAAGAAAACTATTGGTATATTCATCGATATATGGAGATTGGAGGAGATAAGGGGAGAAGGAAATCTGGCCGATGAAAAGTTTCATACTTCAATGCTAATTGGACCGGAAGGGTTACTGGGGGGAGGGAGGAGGGGTTCTCAACACTCTAGTACCTTGATCTGTACCATCATGTACATGGCTCCCTGGGGTTTGAAGGGCCGCAGCTGTGGAACTCCCTTTAGCTCGCTATACACAATCTCAGAAGCTTTCTGGGGATTGAAATGTGTGAGATCCCTAGAAGAAGTAGGTATTTGTTGTCGGAAAGTCATTCCACACACACACAATCCGACTTCTGAGTATTTAGATGATAACTTCTGAGTACTGAGATCATGACAAGTAATCTGACTAGAAAGTCAGAATCTTAGTACTGAGAATATATGACCGGGATTGATTAATTTACCTTGAGTCTTGCTATTGTAGAGCTGTAAAACTCAGGGGGTGTTTCAGTGAGTATTCTGGGAATTGCAGCCTGGATTAGGGTGTTAGCTCCAATTATAACCTGACACAACTTCACCAGGCCCCCTCGGACCGCGGAGAGGCGGTTATTTCTGTCGTGTACTGTCAACCATCCCACTCTCCATCCCGGTACTAACCACCTGTGTAATGGGGGGGGGGGGTGTAATGAGGTACTAACCACCTGTGTAATGGGAGGGGGTTGTAATGAGATACCAACCACCTGTGTAATGGGGGGGGTTGTAATGAGATACTAACCACCTGTAATGGGAGGGGTTGTGATGAGATACTAACCACCGGTAATGGGGGGGGGGGTTGTGACCACCGGGGGAGGGAGAGAGATAGCTACTGTCACCACAACTATAATAACAACTGCACTTCTCAGTTTGAACTAACCTTTTAGCCAGTCCGCCAGCAGACAACACTGGTACATTTTTACTGAGTTCTCCAAAACTGTGGCTCTCTCCCTCAAATACCATTCCCTGGTAGATCTCGTCAGCAATCAGAGGCAAACCATACTTCTCCGCCACTGATAATGGGGGTGTGGACGTGTGTTGAGGGGTCATTTGTATTCTAGTTGTCCATGATCTTTATAATGTACAATAGCTCGATCTAGCTACCTACGAAGTGTTATAGGCCCTATTTCGGCTTTGAAATTACTATTCCTAAATCATGCTTTCTAAGAAAGTACCCTTGTTTAATTGGTACTACCCGCATCCTCCATATCCTTAAATCGATAGTGTTTACGCAGTGAATACAGAGTGAATGCAGAGTGAATGCAGAATGAATGCAGAGTGAATGCAGAGCGAATGCAGAGCGAATGCAGAGTGAATGCAGAGCGAATGCAGAGTGAATGCAGAGTGAATGCAGAGTGGTTCCAGAGTGAATACGCAGTGAATGCAGAGCGAATACGCAATCATTGGTAATATCCTACCAGAACTAGAATGCCGTAAATACACAGTGATAAAAAATTGGATATTGTATGGTAAGTCACAAGCAAACAGGCATGAGGCCGGTAACGCAAACAAAAGGGAGAGGGAGATAGAGAGGGAGAGGGAGACAGAGAGAGGGAGATAGAGATAGAGATAGAGAGGGAGATAGAGAGGGAGATAGAGAGGGAGAGGGAGATATAGAGATAGAGATAGAGATAGAGATAGAGATAGAGATAGAGAGGGAGATAGAGAGGGAGAGGGAGATAGAGATAGAGAGAGGGAGATAGAGAGAGGGAGATAGAGAGAGGGAGATAGAGATAGAGATAGAGAGGGAGATAGAGATAGAGATAGAGATAGAGATAGAGAGGGAGAGGGAGAGGGAGATAGAGAGGGAGAGAGAGACAAAACCACTTTTTTCGGGTTGTAGCAACAATATCCAATTTTTTATCACTGCGTATTTACGGCATTCTAGTTCTGGTATGATTGCGTATTCGCTCTGCATTCACTGCGTATTCACTGCGTATTCGCTCTGTATTCACTGCGTATTCACTCTGTATTCACTGCGTAAACAGTTCTGGTAGGATATCCCCAATGATTGCGTATTCACTCTGCATTCACTGCGTATTCACTCTGGAACCACTCTGCATTCACTCTGCATTCACTCTGCATTCGCTCTGCATTCACTCTGCATTCGCTCTGCATTCACTCTGCATTCACTCTGCATTCGCTCTGCATTCACTCTGCATTCGCTCTGTATTCACTGCGTAAACACTATCGATTTAAGGATATGGAGGATGCGGGTAGTACCGTTTAATTAACTTACAAGCAAGTATATCCATCTGGTGAGAGACGGAGAAGGCCGAGCCACAAGGGTTGCTAGGGTTGGTAACTAATATTGCAGCAGTGTTATCATCAATTAGAGACTCCAGTTCTTCCAAATCTATCTCCCAGTTCTTCTCAGGCTAGAGAATAGACAGGTATCAGTAACGGCGACCGCGAGAAGATTCGATCTCATCAGGACCAGTGCACTGCAGTGGTAAATTATTAATTAAGACTCACAATCACGTTGTAGAATTTCACCGGAATTCCCCTGTTTCCCGCGATAGTCTGGTAAAGTGAGAAGCCTGGTTTTGGCAGTAAAATATGTTTAGTTGGCGTCCCAATACAGTCCATAGCTATTCTGAGAGCGTCGCTACACCCACTTGTGATATAAACATCCTGAAACAGAGAGAGATAGATAGATAGAGAGAGATAGATAGATAGATAGATAGATAGAGAGAGAGAGAGAGAGAGAGAGAGAGAGAGAGAGAGAGTGAGAGTGAGAGAGAGAGAGAGAGAGAGAGAGAGAGAGAGAGAGAGAGAGAGAGAGAGAGAGAGAGAGAGTGAGAGAGGGATAGAGAGAGAAATAGAGAGAGATAGAGGGAGAGAGAGAGAGAGAGAGAGAGAGAGAGAGAGAGAGAGAGAGAGAGAGGAGAGAGAGAGATAGAGAGAGACGCTTAGCTCAGCAGAGAGTGAAGATAATGTAAAGATAGACAGAGATAAACAGGTAGACGGAGACACGGAGAGAGAAAGCTCAGTGTTTCTAAAAGTAAACCACACTGTACTGCATCCAGTTATTTGTGGCTTTTTCAAATGTCACTGCTGTACTTTCTTTACAGCGCGCGCACCGCGCCCTACCTCAAATGTCAGTGGGCTGGAGGGAGTGGTGTAGTATTGTGCTATTGCCTCTCGAGCGGACACCATTCCATGGGCAGGCACATAACCGTGGCAGCTTGTTTCAAGGGCATCTCGTACTGCTGCCTTTACCTCAGCAGGAGGGTCGAAGTTGCCAAACACAGACGGGTCACCTAGTAGAATAAAGGGTGGGGGTCAGAGATACCGCTATTTTCTAATATCTGAATTTACCTTGTCATACACTGACTGTACACCGCGCAACCTACGCGGCCTCACGTAGCCGCACCGGTGCGAAGAGGAGGGTCTTATATGAGACAAAATTTACCTAACTCAGTGCTTTCTCAGTGTATAATATGTCCGGAGAGTATGCCGGAGTGTACACGTCTATAATGACAGCTACAGACTTGACGTAAATTACAAGAAATGTAGTGGCACAATTCCAGTACAGAATTAGAACAGACAATAGTCAACGATATACTTCATAGTACATTTGTTCGTTTGTACTGTTTAGTATCGACAGACTAATAAAACTTACCAATACTAAGTTTAAGGAAAGATTTCTCCGGGTTAGGTTTGATGGGTAGACTGTCAACCAGTTTCCTGATTGGGTTCAGTGTTCCGTCAGCACAGGGGGAACACAGAACCTTCTGATCGTCTTCAATTAGTCGCATTCTGGGCCTGAGAGATAGTCTGTAACATCGTTAGGGAGGGGGGAGATAGTCTGTAATGTGGCTACAAAGTGGAGAGACGAAGAGAGAGGATGGAGAGATTAGACAAATTACTAAAATGGAAGAAGAGAGTGTCGCACACTAGTTTCATATACTTTATAGGAATCCCATCATAAATACACTAGCTGCAGAATCATGTGTATAACATTGCACGGCAATGAGAAGTGTTAAAAGAATTTAAAAGAATGGCAAAACATTCTTCTCGCAGTTAGAAAACTAGTCATAAAAGGACATCAAGTTCTCTATATGACGGTACTAACAGTACTACTAGGACAGTACTACAGTACTACTAGGACAGTACTACTAGGACAGTAATACAGTGGTACTGTTTACTCAACAAGTACTACTATAGGACAGTACTAGGACACTACAGTACGACAGTGCTACTAGGACAGTTACAGGACATCAAGTTCTCATGGTGTTGAGAATCAGTCAACAACCGCCCGGTATTTTAATGTTGTGTAGCTCACACCGTCATTTTATGAGGGTTCAGTAGTGTTGCAACCTATCACGCCATCACGCGATGTGCAACTTTAGTCTAAACAAAACCTAATATATAACCTATAATGTGCAGCCTGTTATTAGTGCCCTGGTAAAGTATGACAGTATGTTATTATGACAGCATAATATTATGATTATGTTGCAATGTTTAGCACACCAAGTGTCAATAAACCTGACAAGTAATTCCTTATATTCTCACTACTGCTCAATGCTTAGTTGCTATATCCAGTATAAACAATTATTATGTAATCAGAATATGAGAGAATCCTAGAATGTTCCTGAATGTTCCTGAAGAGTGTGTAACACAAACACTGTTTGCATAGGAGTTAGGAGCTGTAGGCACTGGCATGTAGGGGAAGGTAGCTTCCCCTTCATGCCCCTACCAGTTAGGAGCTGTAAGCAGGCATGTAGGGGAAGGTAGCTTCCCCTTCATGCCCCTACCGTCCGGACGGTAGGAGTGCGAGAGAGAAAGGGAAATTAAATGACACGTCGTCACAAAATGCACTTAGTTAGACTATTATAAACGGAAGAGGGCAGGTATGGCAGCTACAAGGCTGGATATTACACATTAATGAACTAGTCAACACAATTCTGAAAAATACCAGCTAAGTTCAAGGATACAACGCTGATCGACGTCCTCCCTGATATGATATGCCTAGCCTCTCTGTTTCGCGTGCCTCGTAAAGGAGGGTTAGAACATAACACGATATGATATAATGAGAGAGCTTTAAATCAAAGCAAGCAAGAAGGGAAATGCCTCTCTGTACGTGAATTCCGCTCTTTTGGGGAGCAAGCGGGGAATTTTCCAGGTAAACTATCCAAACATGGACTACCTCTCAAATGTCTTCCAGGAAGAGTAGTCGGCTAGTGAAGAAGGGTGGAGGGGGGAGAGAGAGGGAGAGAGAGAGGGAAGAGAGAGAGAGAGAGAGAGAGAGAGAGAGAGAGAGAGAGAGAGAGAGAGAGAGAGAGAGAACAAGTAGAGCGGCGAAGAAGAAATAACACCTTAAAATAACACTGGCGTGGAGCCCTGATTTTCATTTTTTCTTTTTCCTAAGGTCACCCGCTGCACTAGGCGTGCAATATAACCATCATACTATTACATGTATTATTCTGAGGAGCTGCATACGACAGTGTAGAAAACACATAGAAAATCACATAAAGAAAATAACGATCGATTCAGAGTAACCTGATTATAGCTCGTGACTTGGCTATCACTCTCAGTGATTCATGCCCGTGATATAATCACTACCCTCTCTCTCTCTCTCTCTCTCTCTCTCTCTCCCTCTCTCTCTTACCTTATCCTTTTAGCCGGGTTTGCCATGGCCACTGTCACAGAGAACTATCCAATCAGGATTAAAATATTCTCCGAATTCAATGTTTACACAGTAGCTTCACCAGGAATTAGGATCTTCCTTACTGGGAAGAGAGTTAGTTGGACTGTCAATCTTTCCAGGAATATACAGACAAGAAACCTAAAGTTTAGAGAGCCAAAGGGGGAGTGAGGCACAATCACGTACCTATAATAATAAATAAACATTGCAGTTCAGGGCTAATACTAATACCGTCATAATAACGTATACTAACTCTTATAATCTTCATCACTTATGGGAATTGTTCTACTGCTCATATAGAGAAATTGATGACAGGTTGATTGTTTATTAACCGCAGTGAGGAAATTTAAATAATTTTGTAGTTTTTTGTACAGTCGGAACAACTGGTATTGTACCGACAACTGTGAAACATCAGGTCAGAGAGGACCGAATAGTTAGTGATACACGATGAATGCAATAAATTACCTGGAGATTGTGATAGGTAGCCTAGATATTGGTATCCTGATCTAATCACTCAATATTCTGCTAGTAGTAATAGGTTGGAGACCTAGACAACACAGTTTCTTAAATGTTTGGTTGGTAAAGAATGATAACATATCACATTCTTTCCAAAAGAGCAATAGTGACAGTATCACTGTATCACGGCAGTATCTCATTCTACCAGTATCAATGTATCACGGCAGTATCACATTCTACCAGTATCAATGTATCACGGCAGTATCACATTCTACCAGTATCAATGTATTGATATCTTAACAAGGTTTTTTATTTGTAAAATGGTCGTCCCCCGGAATGGTAGGTTCACGGTGCACATGGAGAGAGGGTCGAACAAGGTTCACCGGAAACTTTATCCCCGTCTATGATTCTATCAGACATGCCGGATAGTGGTTTTGAGTAACGGGTATAGTACCCCCAAACACCTTCCCCTGCTGCAGTTGTGAAACTTCTTTCAAATCTCACATGGTTTCACGATAACATGATTTTACCGAGATCGGCTTCCATAGACCGCCTGACAACCGAATGAATCCAGAAAATAGTGCCAAAAATTAGCCACTATGGGTGACCAGATAGAAGTGTATGGAATAACCGACCCAAATAGCCAAGTTGAGTAAACTACTAAACGGTATCTGTCAGAACGTTCGCCGCGATCAGAGCTGAGAGCATTGGCCTGACAGTATACAATCAATAGCAAGCACAACTCTAACCAGATCTTAGCGGACAGTCCTATAGCCTCTAACCCGTCGGGGATCAACACAATCATTGTTTTAAATATTCCAAGATTTATTGCAATCTTGTAATCACCGTGACGATCTGGGCGTTTACAAATCACATGTCATGTGTGCGTTGTCAAAAAAGTACCCTGCTCTAAAGTGGCTCTAAGCACAAAGCCACTCAACCGTTTTGGTTAACTTGAAGCTTATCTGATAACTAATAGGAATCTTTTTGCTCAATAGCCAACTCTCTCACGTGTGCTACTACTACCAAAGCGGTATTGAGAAGAGTCACCCCTCACATGGAACTACCATCTGGCAGGTTCAAGAGTCTGATGTTGATAAAGTCTACATTATCTGTTCTGATAGGGATCACTCTTTCTGCCCCAAAGTGCAACAGCCAACAAATGTTGATCTGAACAGGCTAAACCGCCTCTTTTCACGGACATCATGGTTACTGCGTAGTGCGTATTATTCCTTGTACCTTGAATTGATCTTCCGACTTCCTGGTCGCCCGATCCAAAACGTTCTCCACCTCTCCAGCAAAACCTACCGATGTAGAGAAAACCAGCACTGACCGTGAGTGCTGGGATATCTTACAGACCCCTTGAAATGTTCCCAGTCTGTCGGCTTACGCGTGAACCGTGAACGACAGACTGCGTAGCATGGCAACAGACCCCCTAATTTGCTCCAGGTACAGTGCAGGTTAAGGGAGCACTTTTTAACCGTGAGTGCTGACATTGGCATATGATGATAAGGCAGTTCTTTTCTGCTGACACTGCTGACACTTTTTAACATTAACGTTTAACGTTTTAAAAAATCAAAAACGTTTAAAATAAAACGTTCGTATATCTGGTCTGCATATTTGAAACTTAACGGAACGCGCTACTTTAAGCTTAAATCGTCTGCGGCGCGCCGCGCATTTAAAATTATCGCCGGGCGATCCGAGGGAACACATTTGTGATTTTCGGCCAGCGTTAAAATCTGGGTGTTTCGTGAGTGCTGACAAACGGTTTTTCAGGGTTAGGGCTAAACTAGGGTTAGGGTTAGGGTTGGGGTTTGGGTTGGGGTTAGGCCTTGACATTGCCTACCAGATAAACTTTGAATTAGCCAAAACGGTCGAGTGGTTGGGTGGCTAGAGTGAATCAACTTTTTTCGCAGCACAAACCTGTAAAGTGTAAACAGGCATCTAAACACCCAGATCGTAACGGTGCCCGTGATTTTCTAGTTTTCTTTCCCTGTTCATTTTTTCTTAACATTCTCTCGTTTGAAAAGCGTTGCCTTCAGCCCTATTCCGTCCTGTGTATGTGTACCAAGGGGCTGATTCTACAGGCCCCTCGGTAGCATATCCTAACTCTTTTCAGCATTCTTAAAGGCCCCCCAGTGCGTGCGTCTTTGACGGGGGCCAGGGCCAAGGGATTGCGGCGTAGGCTAAGTTGGTTGTTACTTGTTAGCGGCAAACCTCCAGGCGTTTTCGAATTACACCAATGATTTTTACTGATACCGATTTCAATCTTTCTCGTTCCTGGGAATTGTGAGCGAGTGTAGTGTAATTGTTCTATCCTCACAAATTTGATGATTTTAGGGATGATCTAAGCTGACTTCTGAGTGGTTATGAGTTCTGCAAAATATGAAGCGGTCAATGATACACCAGCGATTACAACAAAATCAACAAAGAATAAGACACTAGTTAACAGGCTCATTTGGACGTTACGTTTAATTGAAGGGAAGCTAATGATACTAATTGCTGGATCACTATCAGTGATATGTTTTTCATTTGTCAAACGTGCCTCTGATATCCCTGTTGGTGAGTTTAGTATTATAGTGTTCACTTCCACCCTTCCCATTCTCGTCCCGGCTGCTTTGTTCTCCCTCGACCGTCCTGCCTCACTACACGGGAAGGCTAGGTTTGTGATACCAAGGGTACTGATGGGTTCTACAGCAGGGATCGTGAAACTCTGGGCGTACAGAGTGATGGAGGTGGGAGATGTACAGGCTCTGATGTCTCCAGTTGCAGTGTTCGCCGCCATCTTCTCCAGACTTCTATGGGGAGAGAAAATCAGTGTGTTCACCATCGTGTCTCTCTTCCTGAGTATAACAGGGATTGCACTGATTGTAAAACCGACCTTTGTATTTGGGGCTCCTGAGGTTGCAAAATCTTACAATCCTCTGTACCCCCTGATCCCTTTTGCTGCGTGCATCATCCTGGGTCTATCATTCAGCTTGATGAGGAAACTAGGAACTAACTCCATCAGTACCCTCACACTAAGCACCATGCTTTCTATCACAGTGGCAACATATGGGGCAGGGTTTCAGTTAGCATCTAAGGAGGCGTTAGTGCTGCCTGGCTGTACCGATACCAGGTTCTACCTCGTCTGTACAGGGGTAGGTATGTCAGTAGCCCTCCTTCTCTTAAATCGTGGTCTAATGCTGGAGAAGTCGGGTCCGGGGGTGCTACTGCGGAATTTTGATATGGTAACAGCGTATATTTTACAAGTATGGGTTTTTGGTGAACCAATAGAGTTGTTGAGTGTTTGTGGGGCAGGTCTTATCTTCATCTCTGTAGCAGTTGTAACTCTGGATAAATTGTTCTTTAGCAAACTTAACTTTAACTGCAAGTTTTAGTTTGCCGCTCTTATTATTAAACGGAGTTACTATTATTATCATTATTTTAGGAACACTACCACTACCACACGGGTAGTAACAAAATGATTATTGTATATATACATTCTTGTATTGGGATTTTACTGTATAAAAGATGTTATTCATCATGTTAGGATTATTCGCTCAGTTTCATTGAGACCCTCATCTATTATTATTCGTATAGCTTTGTTGATGTCTGCTATTTATTTGTTTTCTAAAGTTTGTTGTTTTTCTACCCTTCTACCTGACTCACTCACTAATTCTAAACAGTAGCCACCACACATCATGTCGGAGGAGAAGATGCGGGTAGACCATGACAAACCTCCCTTTTCTCGGGTATTTGTAGTGTGTTCCCGCTCCCACACTGAAGAGGACCTTAGGGACGCATTTGGGATGTACGGTGAGGTGAGTTAAGGGATAACGTATTGTATAGGGAATGAGGCAGGACCTGGGTATATTATTGGTTACGCGGCCACCCCTACACTGGTCGCGCGAAGCGCGGCAAAACGAAGCCCGCGGTATATTACATATATTACAAGGTATATTACATTTGACTTGAATAACATTTCAAGCAGTTTAACGACTTGACAACAGCTGACAAAGAGGGGTTTGATTTTAACGACTTGACAACTGGGAATACTGGACAAACAACTGATGACTACTCAAAAGAGAACATCTCCGACAATGTAACTAGACAGTAGTATACATGTTTTTATGAATTAGTAAACTGACAAACTGACATCAGGTAAATATTGACACCCTGCTGCAGCACATGGTTGTGAAAGTGGTGGAACATGAGGAAGACATCCCCGGGCCCCCAGTATACAATATATGTAACACATGACGTTTCTGCAGGTTGAGGACGTGTGGGTGGTGAAACACAGAGACACCAAGGAAAATAAGGGAATAGCGTATGTGAAGTTTGCCCGGGCCTCAGAGGCAGCACTAGCGATGGAGCGACTTCATGGGACTACCATTGGAGACAACAACAAACCAATAAAGGTAACTGGCTGGGTCCTGGGACTACTAGACTGGGACTAGACATGCCATTCAGCAATGGCAACACGCCACGAGGTTGTTGTTTACACTACTTCCGCTACTGGCTACTGCACTGCAGTATAACAACAACGCTGCTGACCCCCACTGTACTACTTCAGGCGCTCCTCGCTGACACCAAATCTAGTAGAGAGAAGGTAGACCCAATATCACAATTAGCACTGAACGATGACCGACACCGGAGCCGTATCTTTATCCTTGTACCCAAGACCATGTCTGAGGCAGATATCACTGACGAGTTCAGTGCCTACGGTACTGTAGATCATGTGCAGATACTGAGACACAAGGACACCAACGAGAGCAAGGTAAAAAATGGAATTGGGGGTGGGGCGGGGTGGAGGGTGGGGGTGGGGTGGAGGGTGGGGTGGGGTGGAGGGTTGCGGGGGGATGGGGGTGGTACTGTAGATCATGTGCAGATTCTGAGACACAAGGACACCAACGATAGCAAGGTAAAACATGGAATTGGGGGTGGGGCGGGGTGGAGGGTGGGGGTGGGGTGGAGGGTTGAGGGGGGGGGGGACAAGGTAACGCATGGGTTCATACACATGTGCTTTCAAGTTCTGTGACTAACCATTACCAATTCCTAGGGCTGTGCCTATGTCCGGTACTCCAAACCCTCGGAATCATTTGCTGCCCTCGAGACATGTGATAAGCAGTACAAGGCTGTGATAGCAGAGCCTCGGGTTCCCAAGAATATGATGACTAATACTAGCAATCCAGACGGACAGGGACAACAGGGCGCTTATTCGCAGGTCATCTGTCCAGTGCCTGCAGGTTAGTAAGTGTGTTATATTATGTTACATTGTTACACTGTTGTGGTGACGTGGTTAGTGTCACATCTCTAGGCTACATATGATCCTAGTTACATGTGATACAATGTTTTTATTAAGAACTATTAAACGACATATTGAGGAAAGATTTACCTACATTACATTGTATCCAAAACTATGCAACTCAAAAACAACCCATTAGTCAACTTATTAAGACCTATAGTGTGTGACTTAGTCAACTTGTTGTATGTGACTTAATCAACTTATTGACCCCTGCAGTATGACACCCCCTCTCTAGTCTCTATATCACATGACCCAGTATGTGACTCCCTCTCTAGTCTCTATATCACATGACCCAGTATGTGACTCCCTCTCTAGTCTCTATATCACATGACCCAGTATGTGACTTGCTCTCTAGTCTCTATATCACATGACCCCAGTATGTGACTCCCTCTCTAGTATGACTCTATCTCTAGTCTCTATATCACATGACCCAGTATGTGACTCCCTCTCTAGTCTCTATATCACATGACCCAGTATGTGACTCCCTCTCTAGTATGACTCTATCTCCCTCTCTAGTATGACTCCCTCTCTAGTATGTGACTCCCTCTCTAGTATGACTCTATCCCCCTCTTATCAGGTTACACAGACCTCTCTATATCTCCACATCAGGTTACACAGACGTTACAGAACCGGGTGCTACAAACAAACTGACAATAACTTGCCATACCAGCCTGAGCGAGGGACAGATGACTAGGTAAATTGTTACACTAATCATGTGGTTAGTGGTTACCATGTGGTTGCCATGTGGTTACCATGGTAACAGTGCCATACCAGCCTGAGCGAGGGACAGATGACTAGGTAAATTGTTACACTAATCATGTGGTTAGTGGTTACCATGTGGTTACCATGTGGTTACCATGGTAACAGTGCCATACCAGCCTGAGCGAGGGACAGATGACTAGGTAAATTGTTACACTAATCATGTGGTTAGTGGTTACCATGTGGTTGCCATGTGGTTACCATGGTAACAGTGCCATACCAGCCTGAGCGAGGGACAGATGACTAGGTAAATTGTTACACTAATCATGTGGTTAGTGGTTACCATGTGGTTACCATGTGGTTACCATGGTAACAGTGCCATACCAGCCTGAGCGAGGGACAGATGACTAGGTAAATTGTTACACTAATCATGTGGTTAGTGGTTACCATGTGGTTACCATGTGGTTACCATGGTAACAGTGCCATACCAGCCTGAGCGAGGGACAGATGACTAGGTAAATTAAACCACACGGACTCTATCTCCCTGTTCGCACTGGGACTTAACCACCCCCGAACACTCTACAGCTTACAGAAACTCCCACTGAGTTATATAACACCTGGCGTGTGGTTAGTGGTTACCATGTGGTTACCATGAGGTTAGTGGTTACCATGTGGTTACCATGTGGTTAGTGGTTACCATGTGGTTACCATGGTAACAGTGAGATACAGAGGTAACAGATGTGAGAGTTATTATTTGTACCCGCTGTAGGAAAGAGAGCTGAAGGGTGTGTTGTACACACTGTGTACTGAGCTGGTGTACTGAGCTGATTAGAATAAGGGCAAAGAAACCCTGGGTTCGCCGTGAAATGGGGCGTGGATTACAATGACAGTATTACAGTATTAGACAATTCTTGTTCCACACACATTGACACCTCTCTCCCCACTAACCCTCTCTCTCCCCTCCCAGATTGTTTGATATTTGCCCGGGACTGTCTGCCTTCCAAATGACCATCTCCCCTCGAACGGGCGAGAGTAAGGGTATAGCCTATGCAACCTTTACCACGGTGTCGTGTGCAAGTTATGCCAGACTGAAACTGAACAATCTGGAGTACCCTCCTGGATATAGGCTTAGTGTTGGGTACATGAAGCAACAACAGTATGGAGCCACCGTAAGTAGGGAAGAGAGGGGGGGGGGAGAGATGGGAGAATGGGGGGGGGCTGATGGAGAGAGACGGGGAGAGAGATGGGAGAATGGGGGCTGAGTTCGGGGGCTGCAACCTTTACTTTCATTATAATTCACCCTTTTATCACCCTCATAGTATTATCTTTTTGATAATAAATGGTAGCTCTCATCCACTTATCTGCTGCGCAATGGAGACGCCACAATTCCTTCTAGATCCTGCAGCGTCATTTCACATGCATCAGCAGCTCTCTAATAGGGGGCATTTCAATGAAACATATATCCTGCTTGCAAATGGATAAATTCCCAACATTATGCACGTGGGACATGAATTTTAGAGAGCTTTTAGGCTAAGATGGGGCAACAAAATGGGACAAGAAAATGGGAGAATATTCAAATAGAGCTACTGTGAAACAATATCTGTACACAACACTACCATGGCTTCGTGACAGATAACTCAGGTGATAATATAGAGGCTACAACAAAACGATGTGCTGTCGCACCGTACCATTGTTGCCATGGTGACGAAAGGGGGTCTACAGGATAATGAGGTGATGATAATCACCGCGGTGCGACAGCACATCATAGTTTAAACACATTCCCATAGGGTCCCATAATCTAATTAAGGGTCGTACTGTTACACAATAGTATTGCTATGGCTTCGTTTACACACAAGTTCCTTACACACGAAATCCCCTACTCTGTCCGGGAAGATGATCAAGACAATCATGACCACGAATGAAAATATAATAAAATTTAAAAAATTAAATAACAGTAATTAACAAAATGGGGAGTAAGCGAGAGAATTGGAATGAACATTTCCATTCATTTCAAAAAAGATTCTGTGAGAATCAAATGGCGCGACTAACTTTTAGAAACATGACACTGTGTCTCTTGTGCTCGTCCAATTTAGCTGATCTTGGTTGGAAAGATAATCGATAGCCAAAGATAATTGCTTCAATTCGGGATCGAAAAACGATCTTTTTGAAACTAATGGAAATGTTCATTCCAATAAAAAATAATTTCGTTCTTGGTTTTTGCCCCCCCCCCTCCTGAAATGGTGAGAGTGGTGTGAGAGAGAGAGAGAGAGAGAGAGTGAGTGAGTGAGAGAGAGAGAGGGAAGAGAAGGAGAAAAGGAGAGAGAGAAAAGAGAGAGGGAAGGTAAAGGCTCTCCTCTCTCCCTCCTAAATCCCCTCTCTCTCCCCTCTCTTCCCCTCCTCTCTCTCTCTCCTCTCCTCTCGCTCCTCTCTCCCTCTCCTCTCTCCCTCCGCAGCCTCAATTCCGCTCTTCAAGAGGGGTGACGGGAAACTGATTTTTTTGGCCTTCAATATTTTTCTCCAGGGGGGGGGGGGGGGCTGACCCCAAAATTTGTGGCTGACCCCAAAATTTCTCGATTTTTTCATATTGAGGGATGATTTTCGAATTCGGGGCGAGAGCGAAGCCCGGAAAATTTTGACTTTTTGAGTGAAAAAGTCAGTGTTTTGAGCTCATTTTGACCAAAATGTCAGCTATCCCTGCTCTCTTCCTCCCCCTCCCCCTATCCATCTCTACCCTTTTTCCCCCTTTCCCCCTCTCCCTCCCCTTTTTACTCCCCTTTTCCCCCTCTTCTCCCCTCCTCTCTCCCTCGCTCCCCCCTCCTCGCTCCCCAACCCTCTGCTCCTTTACTCGGGGCATCCCATTACCCCGCCCTGGCTCCCTCCCTACTTTTTCAAAATTTTTTTCGTGGCGGGTCCGGTCTCCCGGCAGGGTCGGTTTCCCGGGTGTGAACTTTTTTGGGGGTTTGGGGGGAAAAAAAAAATTTAAAAGGGGGTATGTTTCTTTCTCTTGGCAATGGGGGAATTTTTTAAAAAATTTTGGGCCCCATGAATTTGGGGAACTTGGGCCCCCTTAAAAGGTTTAAGGGGGAATTTTTAAAAACAGATTGCCCCCCCCGGGGGAATACACCCTTATTGTAGCCCCCTTTGAATAAAAAATGGTACGGGGGAAACCTCTTTTTGGTAACCCCCTTTTTCCCCGGGAAAAAATCTTCCGATTTGGGGTTTTAGAAATTAACCCGGATAGGTTTTTTTTGGGGGGGGGGGGGATACCCGGTTACAGTAAAAAAAAAGTTTTCGGGGGGGGGGTTTTTTTCCCCCCCCCCCCCCCTTTTTTTTCCCCCCCCCCCCCCTTTTTTTCCCCTTTTTTCCCCTTCTTTATCTCTTCTCTTTCCTCTCCTTTCTCTTTTCCCCTCCCTCCCCTTTTCTCTCTCTTCTTTTTCCCTTTTTTAAATCTTGTATTCTCTTTATTCTGCTCTTTTCTCTTACCCTCTTTTTATGTTTCACTTTGTTCGAAACATTTTATTTTCAAACCCTATTTCTCCGAGTTTAGCCAGATCACCTGTTTTCACCAGTCACTCCTCCCCCCCTTCCCCATCTCCCCCCCTCCCATTTCTCTTTTGAATTCCCGATACCATATCATGATCAGTTTGGGTTTTTTTTAGGTCCCCCAAGTTAGATATTTTCTTTTTAGCTCTCTCCCCGTACTTTCTACAACTCTCTTCCCGGGTCCCGTATAACCTTGGCTCTACCCCAAACCCCAACCTACCCCTGTCCAAGATCTGCAAAGGCCCGGCTTTTCGTCTCGGGCCCCCGGAAAAAATTGGTAGGGTTCGAGGAGTGTTTGGGAGTTCAGTGACTTAATCGACTTCAAATCAAACGGTAAGAGCAAAAGATAACTGAAAGAGAAAGGGGAAAAGAAAGGGGGAAAAGTTTTGCCGCGGTTATATGCGCTCTCCAAAACCTCCGAGCGCTGCGGAGCAAAGGAAATAACCTTTAAAAAAAATTGAAACCCCCACCCCCCCCCCCCCCTTTTTCTCCCCCTCTTTCTTTTTTTTTTTCCCCTCTCTCTCTATCTCTCTTCTCTCTCGTCTTGAGTCACTCACCATCTCTTTTTCTCGTAATGACAACACTTTTCGTTTGTCTCGCTCTCTCGCTTGATGGAGGAGACAGGGGGTATTGAAGTATTTCACTACTACCTTCTGATCCTTGTTGCCTTTACTGTCGCCCTATCATCCTCTTGTTTTGTGTATCAACTGCTGGAGATAACGTACTATAGCAGTTCCCAGATCCCATCTCACCTCTCCATCTTTACACTTGTCTGGGTAGCGGTATATGCAGCTCTAGTCATATTCAAGGACAAGTACAATCTCATCTACTATTGTATGACATATGATGAGGGGTAGGTGCCATTTTCAATATCTTGTTATGTTTCATTTCATGCAATATGTGCCACACACGGTTTGGTTCCAATATATAGTGAGTACCTGCCAACAAGCTCCAGTTTAATCTGTATGAATCATACAGTATGATGTCACCTGGGGGCTGGGTATCACTTGTTTTGGAGGTTCGAACAAGGTATCACCTCTATCATGTTTATTATGCTGGCTGTATTATAGAAAGATACCAACCAACCAACGCTTTCTACTTGGTAAATCAAGAAGTGTTCAATGCAGTAATAGTTAACCTGTGCAGTGCACATAATTACAGTTCAATTAGTATCCGGGTGTTAGTTTTTAATAACTACTAGCTACACACGTGCTGCTGTACTGCCCAGATAGATGCATTGCTCTCTCTCCTCTTCCCCATCTGGTGTCTTTGGAAACCCATGGCTAGATGGGAAGGTTGGTACAGTGCGACCCCAGTTTACCGTGCACCCCGATTTACCGGGCAAAACTCTTCCCCCCGAGCATCCCGGTAAATCGGGATCCAGCTGTAGTACCCTCCTGTTACCTTCTGATCGCGTTAAACCAACCTCAGCATGGGATCTTTAGCAACACTATAGCGTTGTAGATACTGCTCACACTGAATAAGAAGTGTTTTCTCATAACATATCCCTTCTGTTAGTTATTCAAACTGGTTAATTGCTGAGGACCATTATTAAGACAGATTATGATAACTGAGTTGATCATTAAACCGCGTTGCTATAGCAACTGAATTCGTGAGAAGATGTTGCAGTACCACAAAGTGATTCAAATTAGTTAAGCGAGATCATTAGTAACCGCTAATGAAGCTGCCTTCAGAGCAATCTCTTCAGAGATTTAGACCACAATACTTCCACATTAGTTTATACAAAATAAAACTAAATAACACTAATTAGTAATTACATGATAGTCATAGTGACTTGTTGAGGACCATTCCTCCCCGGTCCAACACAGTAGTCCTGTAGTCCAAAGAGACCCCCTGCTAGTATCAAGTATCTCTCAGTCTACCAGCTGCTGCTGTAGTAAAGTATTCGGTTTCTCGACATGCACCCAGAGAGTGTGAGTGGCCCCCTTGTGTCCCCCACCCACACCTCACTATAGCGGCTACCGCGGAGCTGTCATTTTGGAGTTCCTCGCGCGGGGGTCTACTGCGCGCGGACCGCTCCCTCGTCTCCAATTTCGAACCCCATCAACCATGAACATGAACTTTGTTCGTTGGACAACTCATTATTCAACTTTGTTGAAGCGTCCTGCAGGATAACTAATTGCTATACTCTAATCACCCCTCTCTCTCAGGGAACAGCC
Organism: Hormiphora californensis; assembly: GCA_020137815.1. Classification (NCBI taxonomy): domain Eukaryota; kingdom Metazoa; phylum Ctenophora; class Tentaculata; order Cydippida; family Pleurobrachiidae; genus Hormiphora; species Hormiphora californensis. The sequence goes on from CM035350.1 coordinate 10,317,219, forward strand.
TACGGGTACATAAGGTACGGCATCAAGGAGAGTGCAGATGCAGCAAAGATGTTGTTAGATGGTGCAAATGTTGCTGGCAACGTGATCAGACTGTCCTTTGCCGATGAGGACAATTCTGGAAACAAGAGAGCCAAAACAGATCACGGAATGGTGAGTTGTACAGGGTGGTGGGGGTGGGGGGAGGTATACAGGGTGTGAGGGGAAGGGGTGTCTCTATTGGGAATCGGTGGAGTTTTCAGAGGGTTTGTACTCTGTATTTAGTAGCATGTGTGTTCTCAATTTACAAAATATAATAAACATGGTTGATATAACAACAGTATAAAACATTACATAGTAACATGAAGGGTCAACAACTATTCTCTGCCTGCTCAGACACGACAGTATTTTCCTCACTGACACCTCCCAGCCTCTCCTCCTTGTTCCCCTCCCCCTTGGTCCCATCCTGGGAGGAGGATGGTAGTGCAGTGTTCAGCATCATTAGTTTAGTAATGTGAACTAAAGAGTTAGGTATCTCCCCTCCTTTACTAATGTGTATCTCCCCCTCAACCCTCCTATTCTCTTGGCTGGATATCTCGTGAGCATGTAGCACCTCCTCCACAACATCAGTAGCAGCGAACTTCATGGTAGCCAGTGAGACCCTGTTAACTAGAGATCTGAATGATGGTTTTATAGGTGGCACATTCCCAGATATAGGGGTACAGCTAGGGAACATGTTGGGTGGTGGGGGTGTATCGTCAGGGATTATAAGGGTAGACCTGGCTGGCTGTCTTCTAACTCTCCTAGTTGTTACCCTCCTTCTCCTCTCCATATCCAGCTCGCTCAGGACATCTTCTTCCTGTGTTTTAGATTGGATAATATCAGCAGGTGTTGCTTGGCACACCAAACCATTCCGTCTCTCTACAGGTGATCCTTCACCACCAGTCCTTCTAATGAGCCTCAGTAGTAGTTTAGATATCAGGGAGTTGACAGTGCCGTCATACAACAGGGGATTTATAACTGAGTTGATAGGGAGGAGGACAATAGAGAAGAAATCATAGTACCTAGTAGCATCAATAACCTCTACAGAGTGCAGCAGACATATGAATATAAAGGGGATCCAGCACAGGAAATCAGTGACAATGATAATAGTAACCTTCCTTTGTAATCTCTTACTCCGACTCTTCAACTGCTTGTTCCTCCCTCCCAGCTCCTCGGTAGACTTGCTGTTGATGAAGTGGATCATGAAGTAGGCGAATGTGATGGCTAGGAAGCACACAGTATTAACAAACAACACACCCCATACAAACAATAGCTGGGGATCATCCATCGTCACGAAGTATTTGAAGAGACACACCCCAGCATTACCATAGAAGTGGACCTGCCTCGCATCAATCCCTCCATACTCCTTACTGAACATCTGGGATGTCAGGATGGCTATGTAGCCCAACTAAGGGGCTTGCTCCTGAACCGCCCATAAAACTTCTTAAAGTGCTCATAGTGAGTCTGTTTCTTAACAATCCCAATTAAGTACCGGATTCCCCGGATAATGTATCCCGTTTACAAAGAAGTTCTCGAAAGTGGAAACCAGGGGCAGGACAGACATTGTCAGTGCTGCGATTGTGATAACCCCAACTATCGCAAAAACACGAAGTGTTGTTCTGAATTGAAGGTTTCGTCTCAACATGACCCGTCCTTATCCTCCTCAACCTTAGCTATAGATAGTGCAGTCATTGAGAAGAGTGATAACTGTGTTCCTGCTGTGTTCAGTATCCCAAGCACTGCACAGGTATTAGAGGTGAGCCAGAGGTTCCTATCTTTACAATATGAATTATGAAGGTAGGAATTATAAGCGGATATAATGATGAGATACACCCCTACTAGCATATCTCCTGTTGCTATTAGTAGTATCAGTATACGGTTCAGTAGAGTGGTGGCTGATACTTTCCTGCAGATAGAACACAGGTTCCTGGTGATGATGATGGAGTTGAGGGAGGTAGCCAGGACCCCCAGGACCCATCCCATGAACTCTAGTGTGTGTGATTGGATGATACGAGAGGAGCACAGTGGGTTGCATTCGTCAGCTAGGTTCCTACAGTCCTGGGCTCCATTACACACCGCTGATGTGTCCACTAGTTGGTCATCACTACAATTGAAATGGTTCTCACAACCCATCTCGTCACTCCAATCTCCACAGTCATTAACAAGGTCACATACAGCTGAATAGAGTACACACCTGCTGTTTGCACAGGAGAAGAGAGAGTTGTGGTATACCCCTGGCTGGTGGGGCATCCTCAGCACAAACGACAGGTAGGAGTTGTCTGCCAGTGTATACAGCCTCCCCGGGTACTGTCCTACACAGGAGCCGTGGGTCAGGAGGGTGGAACGGACTGGGCAGACTGCCAAGACACCCTGGCACATGCCCAGACATGCCAGATACACGTACATCTCCCCAAACACGTTGCTACAATCCTGTTCCACTCTCAGGACTGAGAGGGAGGTCTCAGAGCGGCCCAGGATGTGGTGGAGAGGGTGGGAGAACTTGCGGAGAGAGCAGTTAGGAGCGAGGTGACGATGTCTCTCCAGCCCAGGGAGACACTGCCCATTAAGGTACAATGTGGAGGAGAGGACGGGTAGTTTGGTAAAGAGATCAGGGGTGGTCCTGGCAACAGAGCAGACTCCCTCCTCCTCTGCACACTGTGGTTCCCCGTCACACATGGCAGAGAATTGTACATGTGTAGTGGAAGGATATCCACAGAGGAACACCTCCCCACAATCCACACCTTCCTCAGCATACCTCCTAGTGGAGGGGTTCTCTCCACAGGATGGTAGTTGGATGGTATCGTTCTCATCTGACCCATCCTTACAGTCCACCTCCCCGTCCCCTATCCATGAGGTAGGAAGTGGTAGTGCCACTTCCTCCCTCCCCGGACTGTAACGCCTCACACAGGAATAGGAGGAGGAGCAGATCCGTGATACTTCATCCCCTCCACTCACACAATCCACCACCCCATCACATAACAGGTGTTTGTGAAGGGTACAAGTGTCCACTGGTTTACACATGTTCTCAAAATCCGTCATCACAGAGTGTGAGATCCTCCCTTCCGTGGCACACCATCCTATCCGCTACAGAGACAGGCCAGCCCTCCCTGGTACAATGTAGCTTGGCTCTGCTGGTGTCTGTACAGTTTAGTTGGTCTGTGTAGTCCTGACAGTAGGGCAGTACATTGTTAATCAGAACTGCACATCTAGTATAGTTCTCTAGTGGCACCAACCCGCCCTCAAAGTGTCCACTCTCACACAACACCTTCCCCTCCCCACATCCCTCCTCGTCAGTTCCATTAATACAATCCAGGTACTGATCACAGCGGTAGTAGGGCGGTGTATAGATAGTCTCATTGCTATAGTTGGTCTGGCAATATCTCCCGTACACCAGTCCCCCACAGTATGCCTCATCCTTCACAAGTCAGGGCACAGTCACAATTGTCATCACATATCCTGTCTTTTGATATAGACTTGTCGGGCTCGTATTTGCACTTCATGGCGTCTTCATGGTCAGTACAAAGGTCTTCATACCGTTCTGGGGAGACATTGGAACATGCAGTACTACACACGTCCTGAACCCCTATAGTCCCATTATGCATGGTACATGTCGTGTGGGAACAAAGGGCCTGAAAGTGGTCGTGGTCCGTGGCATGGTCGTTGTGAATAGCAGGGAGGGAGGAGAAGGGTCTTTTACATAGCCTGATGTTGCCACACACCTAAATAGGAGGGAGAATGGGGTTAGGAGTAACATCTAGGGTTAGGAGAGGGAGACGGGAGATTAGGAGAGGGGTAAGGAGTTACGAGGGGGATGATATTGGTAGGGGAAGTTTTGTTATCTACCTGATAGGAGAAGGGATCATTTTGACACGGATCACTAAACTGCTGCCTAGCACACCCCCTGTGTTCCACCTTGTAATAATGTTCTGAGTTAGGACACTTGAAGTATGTGTCTGTAGAGTTGCCCAGATCTACTGTACACTGAATCTTCAGATACCCCTCGTATTCAACCACACCACAGCTCCTTATTTGATCTGGGGGCAAGAGAGTCAGTGATTATTAGGGAGTTTGGGGGAGGAATCAATGGTTTAGGGAGTTGGAGTGAGGAATTTAGAATGGAGGGGGATAGTTAAGAAGGGGGGGGGGGAATCAAGAATGGGGAATCAAGAATGTGGAGGAGGGGGTTGGTGTTATAGGCAACTCTTCTCACCCTGAAACTGTGGAGCTGCTGTTGAGTTTTTGTAGTAGAAATACTTTGAGAGAGGGTCGATGGTCCTCCACCTGTTAGTAACGTTGTTAATCCACTGAGACGATGTCTCACCAGGAAACAGGGTAATAATGAGAAGGAGTGGAATCACTCTCCGGACTACACCATTCTCCATACAAGAACACTATTAGGGGAAGGGCAGACATACACGTTATAGGGTGCCCTGGATATTAAACACTATTAGACTAAGCTGTGGATCAGTTAGAAAAAAGGGGAAACAAAAATGAGGCATCTGAGAGGAGCTATTACAATCATACCACTGATCATACGGGTTTTCTTCAACTATTCAGAAGGGGTTAGTCTTGAACAGAAAGAGTGCGCGACACAACTAACTATATGAAGGGGAGATTGGATGTCCCCCGCTCTCTCCCTAACTTGCTGTGGGAACAGTGCCCAGTAGAGATTGGTTGTACAACTGGGAGGGAGAGGGGTTGTACAAATGGGAGGGAGAGGGGTTGTACAACTGGGAGGGAGAGGGGTTGTACAAATGGGAGAGAGAGGGGTTGTACAAATGGGAGGGAGAGAGAGGGAGCTGGATATAAATACAGTACGTTCTATAAGCGATGTACCGTGGAAGAGTGGCAGCAGGGTGTATCTAGTACTACTAACTATATATAGGAAGTTAGGTCATTGGAGGAGAAGGAACACTTAGATATACCATGACATTGTCGAGTAAGGGAGAACCATGTGACATACACGGACTATAGAATGTGGAAGTGATTATAACAACATGTGGAGTCCACTATAACAGGATTACAGCGAGATAATATCAGATGATGTAACAATACACACACATGCGAATCAGAGTGCTCCGTCCACAACAACTAACCCCACGTACAGCTGCTGTAGGGGTAGGATCAGTGACCACAAATCACAATTCCCCATGCATCCGGGTTGGTTGGGTAACAAATCAGGGGGGAGGGGGATCAGGGGGTTGGTAATTGGTTACTATCATTATGTGTCATTTTCCAATGGAATATCAGAAAATATCTCGGCCTGAACAAGTTATTATATGTGGCAGTATAATCGGCCACATGTTAGTAATGTTACCCTCCTGTTTCAGATCTAAGAGAGGGAGAGAGTTCTAATACTTCAGACGATGGAAGAGAGGAAATCCAGTAACATATAGCTATAATATATTTAAAAGATAACTTATATGACTCACGGTGAGCCGCGACAATGAAAGAGAGCCGTGTGTAGCGAAACACTCTATTTATTTTTTCAACCACCATCACAATATATGTCCAAACACCCCGGTAATGCCCCCCTAGAAGCCGAACTGTGCCATCTGATCCTGTGTGTGTCATTTGATCCCCTTATTAGTGTGTTTAATATTTGAGAGATTTGTGAGCAGCCTCAGAAAACCCCCCTGGTTTTTCTCAGGGGCGAATCCCGGTAGATCCCGGTAGATCCACCCCTGGTTTTTCTCAGGGGCGAACCCCGGTAGATCCACCCTGGTTTTTCTCAGGGGCGAATCCCGGTAGATCCACCCCTGGTTTTTCTCAGGGGCGAATCCCGGTAGATCCACCCTGGTTTTTCTCAGGGGCGAATCCCGGTAGATCCACCCCTGGTTTTTCTCAGGGGCGAACCCCGGTAGATCCACCCCTGGTTTTTCTCAGGGGCGAATCCCGGTAGATCCACCCCTGTATGAGCGGCGCCATACCCCATTTGATTCTCAAATGCGCTCAGATGGGTCGCGGCGCCAGACAGATCCACCCTGGTTTTTCTTATTTCTGCTTTCAGTTTTCTGAGGCTTGCCATGAAGACGTAATAATTGTGTTTTACCTTTTTCACCCCAAAATTAGGAGTTTTTTAGTACAATGAGTACTTCTGCATGTGATGGAAAGGGAGCGAGTGACAGAGAGAAAAAGAGAGAGAATGGTGATAACCTGGGAGAGATGGTTGAGTTATTGTTGGGTTACTCAACAAGGGAGAGAGGAGGTACGTGTAACTACAGTGTCTGCAGGTACCCCTAAAATCTTGCAGTGAGTCGACAGAAAGAGCAAGAAAAGGAGGAAGCATTTTTTTGTACCAACTGATGATCACACACGCAGCGACCACGTACACATTTCTCTTTTTCACTGCCGTGTTGTTGTGTCTCAGCTGATCCCGTATAGCAACACTAGTTGCCAGAACAGGGGACCACAACAAGTGAAGGTGGTTATAATGGTGCTACAGGAGGTTCTATTGGTGTGCCGCATTGTCATTCTCCTGTATCTGGGGATGCTGTTAATCCAATCCATCCTATATGCCCTCTCTGTCAGGTCAGCTAAACCTGATAACATCCACATCGCTAGGTGGGCAGATACATATCTCAATCTTACATCTAGATGATACAATCTGATTCCCTCCCTTTCTAACAATGTCTTCATTTCATGCAGGCAGAGGAGTACTAATAGGTGGAACATGGCGATTCACGCTCTGGTTGTGTTATCTTTCTTGTTTGCATTTGTACAGCTGGCTATTAACATGTGGGGAGTGGAGATTGCAGGGGAATCGGTTGAGGACTGTGCGACTTGGAGAGGGGTTTGTATGGGGGAGGGAGGACTGTGCAACATGGAGAGGGGTTTGTATGGGGGGGGGGGGAGGACTGTGCAACATGGAGAGGGGTTTGTATGGGGGGGGGGGAGGTGGGAAGGACTGTGCGACTTGGAGAGGGGTTTGTATGGGGGGAGGGGGGGGAGGGAGGACTGTGCAACATGGAGAGGGGTTTGTATGGGGGAGGTGGGAAGGACTGTGCGACTTGGAGAGGGGTTTGTATTGGGGGAATCGGTTGAGGACTGTGCAACTTGGAGAGGGGTTTGTATGGGGGAGAAGGACTGTGCGACTTGGAGAGGGGTTTGTATGGGGGGGGGGGCTGTGCGACTTGGAGAGGGGTTTGTATGGGGGGGGGGGGGGGGCTGTGCGACTTGGAGAGGGGTTTGCATGGGGGGACATGGAGACAGAAGGAAAGACCAACTTATATAAGGACGTGAGAGTTTACAATTATTTTGTTTAGCTCGATCTCTAACCTCCCCAATTCCCTCCATACCCCCTCTCCCCCTCCAGATCTCTATCCCCTACAATCCCCAACTCTCTCCCCCTATCTCCAGATCTCTAACCCCCACCAACTCTCTCCCTCCAGATCTCTAACCCCCACCAACTCTCTCCAGCCAGATATATCCCCCATACAACCCTCTCCCCCTCCAGATGTCTATCATCATCTGGACAATGTGCCTGCTGCCTGTCACGGCTCTGTTGTGGCTCCGTCAGCGCCTCTTCTACCAGCTAAACATGATCCGTCGAACAACCCCAAAATGGATTCTACGGCTTAGCACCTATATTATCTTCCCTTCAGTTGGTATGTGTAATACACAGTGTATGTGAAAAATAAAAGAAGTATATGTCTGATGAAAAATGATCAATTTTTACTCTCCCATAATTCCGTTGACAGTTGTGTGCTAAAACAGATCCCCCCGGCCCCTAACTCAACACGCCCTCTCAGGTGTTCCTGCGATTATGATAGTAATATTCTTCCTACTTTACTTCTCTCCCCTTTTTCCCATCATGAACTACAGGGTATCAGGAGGGGAATGTAGATCAGGAACATCAAAAGGGTAATTAGCCACATCTTCGCCATCACAAGCATTTTGTTGTTGTTTCACTGGCAAACAAAATCTTTAGTGTTACTATTATTATTAACACTCACTAATATGTTAACTGCCCCACTACTACCCTACTAATTTGCCCAGGACGAGCAGTGTTTGGAAAGGACTCGGTCAGGTTTTCATCATTCTGATACATCTTATGTTCCTGTTCCTATTCCTCTTCCCTCTTCTTTCCAACAAAGCTAGCGAAGGTAAAACACGACACACCCCCATGCCCAAAAACACAACCCCCCCCCCCCGACACACCCCTTGGTAACGCAGTCAGTAGTCACCCCTACACTACGTCACTACCAGCCCTTGGTAACGCAGTCACCCCTACACTACGTCACTACCAGCCCTTGGTAACGCAGTTACCCCTACACTACGTCACTACCAGCCCTTGGTAACGCAGTTACCCCTACACTACGTCACTACCAGCCCTTGGTAACGCAGTTACCCCTACACTACGTCACTACCAGCCCTTGGTAACGCAGTTACCCCTACACTACGTCACTACCAGCCCTTGGTAACGCAGTTACCCCTACACTACGTCACTACCAGCCCTTGGTAACGCAGTTACCCCTACACTACGTCACTACCAGCCCTTGGTAACGCAGTTACCCCTACACTACGTCACTACCAGCCCTTGGTAACGCAGTTACCCCTACACTACGTCACTACCAGCCCTTGGTAACGCAGTTACCCCTACACTACGTCACTACCAGCCCTTGGTAACGCAGTTACCCCTACACTACGTCACTACCAGCCCTTGGTAACGCAGTTACCCCTACACTACGTCACTACCAGCCCTTGGTAACGCAGTTACCCCTACACTACGTCACTACCAGCCCTTGGTAACGCAGTTACCCCTACACTACGTCACTACCAGCCCTTGGTAACGCAGTTACCCCTACACTACGTCACTACCAGCCCTTGGTAACGCAGTTACCCCTACACTACGTCACTACCAGCCCTTGGTAACGCAGTCACCCCTACACTACGTCACTACCAGCCCTTGGTAACGCAGTCACCCCTACACTACGTCACTACCAGCCCTTGGTAACGCAGTTACCCCTACACTACGTCACTACCAGCCCTTGGTAACGCAGTTACCCCTACACTACGTCACTACCAGCCCTTGGTAACGCAGTTACCCCTACACTACGTCACTACCAGCCCTTGGTAACGCAGTTACCCCTACACTACGTCACTACCAGCCCTTGGTAACGCAGTTACCCCTACACTACGTCACTACCAGCCCTTGGTAACGCAGTTACCCCTACACTACGTCACTACCAGCCCTTGGTAACGCAGTTACCCCTACACTACGTCACTACCAGCCCTTGGTAACGCAGTTACCCCTACACTACGTCACTACCAGCCCTTGGTAACGCAGTTACCCCTACACTACGTCACTACCAGCCCTTGGTAACGCAGTTACCCCTACACTACGTCACTACCAGCCCTTGGTAACGCAGTTACCCCTACACTACGTCACTACCAGCCCTTGGTAACGCAGTTACCCCTACACTACGTCACTACCAGCCCTTGGTAACGCAGTTACCCCTACACTACGTCACTACCAGCCCTTGGTAACGCAGTTACCCCTACACTACGTCACTACCAGCCCTTGGTAACGCAGTTACCCCTACACTACGTCACTACCAGCCCTTGGTAACGCAGTTACCCCTACACTACGTCACTACCAGCCCTTGGTAACGCAGTTACCCCTACACTACGTCACTACCAGCCCTTGGTAACGCAGTTACCCCTACACTACGTCACTACCAGCCCTTGGTAACGCAGTTACCCCTACACTACGTCACTACCAGCCCTTGGTAACGCAGTTACCCCTACACTACGTCACTACCAGCCCTTGGTAACGCAGTCACCCCTACACTACGTCACTACCAGCCCTTGGTAACGCAGTCAGTAGTCACCCCTACACTACGTCACTACCAGCCCTTGGTAACGCAGTTACCCCTACACTACGTCACTACCAGCCCTTGGTAACGCAGTTACCCCTACACTACGTCACTACCAGCCCTTGGTAACGCAGTTACCCCTACACTACGTCACTACCAGCCCTTGGTAACGCAGTTACCCCTACACTACGTCACTACCAGCCCTTGGTAACGCAGTTACCCCTACACTACGTCACTACCAGCCCTTGGTAACGCAGTTACCCCTACACTACGTCACTACCAGCCCTTGGTAACGCAGTTACCCCTACACTACGTCACTACCAGCCCTTGGTAACGCAGTTACCCCTACACTACGTCACTACCAGCCCTTGGTAACGCAGTTACCCCTACACTACGTCACTACCAGCTGCGCGAACGAGGGGATGACATCACCAATGTTACCCCATGGTTTTACCAAAAGTTTCAAAACACAAACCCCCTCCTTCCCTTGCCAGGTACAACAGCTACTGTTGCATCAACAGTTAAGACAGGAGATGGACAGACAAAGGTCACATCAATACTGGACATGGACAGGGCACTCATCAGAAAGATGGTCATAGTTACTGTTATCGTGATTGCATCTGATTTCCTATGCACTGCCATGCAGCTAATATTGAAAAAGTAAGTTCAAAAAACTAAGTACATGCAGCTAATATTGAAAAAGTGAGTTCAAAAAACTAAGTACTCAAGCAGTTGTTTTGTTCAAACCTTTTTATTTTATTCGCGGGGAGGGAGGGCCAAACAAGGCAATCAAGCAGTAAGATAGATTACCCACTGTTATACTTTAGTGAATAGAGATTTGCAACAATTGGTCGGGAGATCGCATAGCAGCAAAAAGTTAAACCACACTCACAGGACATTAAAATAGAGAGAGAGAGTTTTAAATTCAGTGAGTACTATTATCGAACACACACAAACACCCACTACACGCGACAAACTCGCGATAGGAAAACACTTACCCAACCTCAAAGTGAGAGAGAAATAGGGAGGGAGTGAGAGATAGAGTGAGAGAGAAAAGAGAAGGAGAGAGAAGGAGAGATGGAGTGAGAAATAGAGGGAGTGAGAGATAGAGTGAGAGATAAAAGAGAAGGAGAGAGAGGGAGAGATAGATAGAGGGAGTGAGAGCTAGAGTGAGAGATAAAAGAAAAGTTGAGAGAAGGAGAGAGAAATTAAAGTCTGTATACATAACGACATGTATCCAAGAACTTCCCTCTTGGAATTCAGTATCTGCCTTCTCCATTGCCACGTGCAATTTTAACGACAGTTCTCTCTCTCTCTCTTTCTCTCCCTCCCTCCTCCTAACTCCTCCCCTCTAGATTGGATGTGGAACTCTCCTCTCAAGCCCTCCTCTACGATCTGCAGACACTGGTGACGTGTGTTAGTAACGTCCTGGGATGGAAGACGTGGCAAAAGATAGTCCTTCCCTCACCGAGATACTGGATAAAACAACTCAGATCGAGTAAACAATGTTACTAAACAATGTTACTAAACATGAGGGGGGGGGGTGCCTCATGAGATGATGTGGGGCACTTTTGATGTTTGTGATCAGGCTGATCTCTCAAAAGTGCCACATAGAACATGTAGTAAAAAGTACTCACAGACTGTCAAGTGTCAACAGAACTTTTACATATATACAATTTAAAGTTATCTCTGCTATCTCTAATATTAGTTAGGGGCGGGAATGGAAAATATCACCCCGAATTGGAAAAAAAATCGAACCAGCCAATTTCTTCACCAATGCATCCCAAATGGTCCCCAGAAACACCAAAAAGTTTTGTCCGGCTCGGGATGAAGGGCAGAGGGTCCATTTCCGGGTTTATATGCATGCGCGTCAAGTACTGTGAGGGGGGACATAAAAATCGTAAAAATTGGAGTTTTGGACCCGGAAAAAGGGTCTACCCCGACCGGAAACACCGTGTTAGTGGGGGTAGAGCATGTCAAATTTATGATTAAACCATTTGCTAATGAGATAATTACATAATTAGTTGACTAATTATCAAAAAATTGTAAAAATTGGAGTTTTTGACCCAGATTAAGACATATTCCGACCAGAATCATCGTGTTAGTGGGGGTAGAGCAGGTCAAAATTACCCTCAACCCATTTTATAATGAGATAATTGCATAATTAGACCAATTATCGACAAACTTCAAAATAAGAGTTTTGAAACCGGAAAATGGCCGTGCTAATACCCCTCCGATCCTACCTGATACCCATGAGACCGTGCTATATACCCCTCTAATCCTACTAAAAACTTCTGACCCTACTAGGTAGCCCTCTGACCCTACCCGATACCCCTCAGACCATCCCAGATACCCCTCTGATCCTACCTGATACCCCTCTGACCATCCCAGATAACCCTTAGACCATACGAGATACCCTAAGGCCCTCCCTGGTACCCCTCTGACCCAACCTGATAATCCTCAGACCGTGCTAGATACCTCTCGAACCCCATTTGATACCCCTCTAACTCTACTAGATACCCTAAGACCCTCCCATATACCTCTCTTACCCTACCTGAAAACCCTTAGACCATGCTAGATACCCCTAAAACCCCATTTGATACCCCTCTGATCCTACCTGATACCCCTCTGACCCTCCCAGATAACCCTTAGACCATGCGAGATAACCTAAGGCCCTCCCTGGTACCCCTCTGACCCAACCTGATAACCCTCAGATCGTGCTAGATACCTCTCAAACCCCATTAGATACCCCATTAGATGCCCCTTTGATCCTACTAGATACCCCTTTGATCCTACCTGATAACTCTCTGACCCTATTAGAAACCATAAGACCCTCCAAGATACCCCTCCGGTCCTCCTAAATATCCCTCTGTCTTAATAGATACCACTCTGGCCCTAGATACCACTCTGGCCCTACCTAGCCTGATACCTCCAGGGTGCTAGAGTATCTAGGAGGGTCACAGGGGTATCAGGTAGGGTCACAGGGGTATCAGGTAGGGTCAGAGGGGTATCTATTAGAGTCAAAAGGGTATCAAATGGGGTTTTAGGGGTATCTATCATGGTCTAAGAGTTATCTGGGAGGACCAAAGGGGTATCTGGGAGGGTCTTAGGGTATCTAGTAGGGTCAGAGGGGTATTAGATAGGATCAAAGGGGTATCTAGTAGGATCAAAGGGGTGTCTAATGGGGTTTGAGAGGTATCTAGCACGGTCTGAGGGTTATCAGGTTGGGTCAGAGGGGTACCAGGGAGGGCCTTAGGGTATCTCGCATGGTCTAAGGGTTATCTGGGAGGGTCAGAGGGGTATCAGGTAGGATCAGAGGGGTATCTAACGGGGTTTGAGGGGTGTCTAGCATGGTCTAAGGGTTATCAGGTAGGGCAAGAGAGGTATCTGGGAGGGTCCGAGGGGTATTGGGTAGGGTCAGAGGGCTACCTAGTAGGGTCAGAGTTTTTAGTAGGATTAGAGGGGTATATAGCACGGTCTCATGGGTATCAGGTAGGATCGGAGGGGTATTAGCACGGCCATTTTCCGGTTTCAAAACTCTTATTTTGAAGTTTGTCGATAACTGGTCTACTAATTATACAATTATCTCATTGTAAAATGGGTTGAGGGTAATTTTGACCTGCTCTACCCCCACTAACACGATGATTCTGGTCGAAATATGTCTTTTTCTGGGTCAAAAACTCCAATTTTTACAATTTTTTGATAATTAGTCAACTAATTATGTAATTATCTCATTAGCAAATGGTTTAAATATAAATTTGACATGCTCTACCCCCACTAACACGGTGTTTCCGGTCGGGGTAGACCCTTTTTCCGGGTCCAAAACTCCAATTTTTACGATTTTTGTGTCCCCCCTCACAGTACTTGACGCGCATGCATATAAACCCGGAAATGGACCCTCTGCCCTTCATCCCGAGCCGGACAAAACTTTTTGGTGTTTCTGGGGACCATTTGGGATACATTGGTGAAGAAATTGGCTGGTTCGATTTTTTTTCCAATTCACAAGCCCCCCGCCCCTAACTATATTTTCAATTTCAGATGCTACCCCAATGAACTCATCTGCAACAAATAACACCAGGACAGGACAACGTCTGAACAGCCAAAACAAGCCCTTCCTGACGAGGAGCTATACTGCCACCACGACCACTTCAATGTCCATTTTAAAATGAGGAGAATAGAGAGACATGTGTGAAATTAAATAAGAACAAAGGGTGTTCCTTTAGTTTTAGACACTGACTTTATCGAACTGGAAAACCGTTATTGAGTTGTCAGGCACTGACTGTATCATCATTATTGAGGGTATCTTCTTTCTCATCCCATCCCATATGTTAACTTCAGTGACTTTACCCTTGAGATATTGACTGGACCGCCATTGTGTGGCTCACACAACATTTTATTCCACCATACGCTGGCCTGTGGAGGAGAAAGTATATATCGATTTACTAATCCCTAAATTTGACTTTGAGTTGATAGTGGGGCAACAGTTGCCTGTTTTCGATATAATGTTGTATTGGATATGGGAGATATTTTTACAGCGGTGTCAGATTGGTGCATGTGCATGATTTTGGTTTTTCACGTGATGTATAATTCAGTAATCGGTTGTGTGATGTTGAACTAGTATGTTTCTATGTATTGTTCTCTCATTTTGGAATGAAATCAGTTTCTTTATTCTTATTCGTTATTGGATATTCGGTTGATGGGCTGGCAACTTACAAAAAGTGTGGCCACTGGTCCCTAGGTTCTGTCGTCGCCCCACTTCAAACAAGGGTTTTTCCAATCCTGCGCTGACAAGGGACCTGTGCGCGCGCCTTTTCTTGGCGGGGAGTTCGCGCGAGAAACCCACTTGTTGTGTCGTTCGGTGGGGCGCGCTACGTTTTAGTGGCTATTGACCGTTGATGGAACAAAACAACAACAGCTTGTTGGGGTAAACAGTGAAACTAAACTACAATAAATATACACACATATATAAACAAAATATCACCAGGAAAAGTCACTATCAGTTTTGTCATCTCCTTTAAGTGTCAGATCTTTAGGTCCGGTGAGAGTATTACCGCCCAATGAAATGTCATCCGGTGATTGTGGCTTCCCTGGGCTGTATGGTGTCGTGGGCAGTACTGGTGCTTTGTAAGCTTGCAGAGTTGGTTCAGAATTCACTGCAGCAGGCTTGACAGGAGATACTGCAGTAGGCTGGAATGTAGCAGACTGCTGCTGTACTGGGGCAGGCGACTGTTGGAATGTAGCAGACTGAGTTTGGAATGTAGCAGGCTGTTGCTGTACTGGGCCAGGCTGAGTTTGGAATGTAGCAGGCTGCTGCTGGAATGTAGCAGACTGCTGCTGGAATGTAGCAGACTGCTGCTGTAATGGGGCAGGTTGCTGGGATGTAGCAGGTTGCTGTACTGGGCCAGGCTGAGTTTGGAATGTAGCAGGCTGAGTTTGGATTGCAGTAGGTTGCTGTATTGTAGTAGGTTGCTGCTGATATTGGGATGGTTTTGGTAACTGTGTTGTAGCAGCCTGTGGTTCAAACACGGGATGTTGGAAAGTAACACCACCACTACTGTTGGGAGGTAGATGTGAGGTGATAGCAGCAAACTCCCGTTCTAACTGTTCCCCCTCCTGTACTAGTGCCTGGTAACGGTCCCTGGAACCTGCTACAAGTGACCTATAAGGGGCCCCTGTTGAGCCACTAATATCTGATAGACAGCTATCCATCTTTAGACTGGTGTCATCTGCCTCACTTTCCTCATCAAGTCGTACTGAACTGATATACTGAGAGGGAGAATGGGATGGTTAGCTGGTGTTGGTAGGTAGTTTCCCCCCTCAAGAGGGGTGGGGGGTAGAGACATTATGAGTGACAGTTATTTCTGTCATAGTTAGTCTGTCTCTAACCTTATTACTACTACACTACTAAACACTAGTAGTCCCTAACCTTATTCAAGAAGTCAGGTAGAGGAACAGAAGAGGCGGCTGTCCCTCCTCCCCCTCCAGTGTTATTGTTGTGATGGGCTCTGCATTCTAAAAACTGGTCCCGTAGCTCCTTCTGGGATCGTAACCTAGCCTGCTGTTCACGCTCCAATTCTCCCTCTAAACGGCGCACCTGCAATAGAGAGGTTGGTAATGAAACACAATATATATTAGGAATATAAAGAGAGAGAGAGAGAGAGAGTTACCTTGGAGGCTAGTTCCTCAGCCTGCCGTTCAGATTGGGTTCTCAGTTTAGATAGATCATTCAGTGCCTCTACCTCCCCTTTACTAGGCCGGGACAGCTGGTCCCTAAGGGAGGTAATTAGCTCCTTTAAACTATCCTCCGTCCTTCTCGCAGTCCCCCTCTCCCTCTCCATAGAATCCTGGGATTGTTGATTGTTGAAATTATTCTAATCTTATCGTATCGGACCCCACTATAAAAGATTCAATAATATCTGCTGAAACACTCCTCCCCCTCCCCCCGAACACCCCCACACCTGCTAGTTAAAAGTCCCCCTAATTACCACTGTCCCCCCCCCCCGCCCCCGGAACAGTGGAGAACCTACCAGGACTTGTCCCCCCCTCCCGAACACTCCCCCACCCCACTGTGCCCCCCCCCCCCCGAAACAGTGGAGCAGCACCTACCAGGACTTGTTTCCTCTCATTTTCCAGTGTATAAACTTGGTTTTTGATGGTCTCATAGTCTGCCCAACAGGACACTTTAGCTTCGTAGTGAACAAGGCGTGTAGAGGACTCCTCTAGTCGTGTTTCTACTTGTACTAGTCTGCAGGATAATGGGATTAAGGAACACATGATTTACAGTTGGTGCGCAGCACGGCTAAACGAAGCCTGCGAAGGGGGGATGTCATCACCAAGCTTTACAGCTGTGAATCAAAGAATGCTTGCCAAGCTTTACCTATCCATGCAGTCTGCGTGTTCTTTTTGCAGAGAATTCAGCTGTGTCCTTAGAGCCTCATTATCAGCCCGTACTCTCAGAATTTCCTCCCTCTCTTCCTCAATCTAATAGGTTACCGTGGTTACCACAGTTACCACGGTTATACAGTATTTACAGATAGTATTACCAGAATGAACCCATTTCATACCTGACTCTCCTTAGCATGTAACTTCCCCTCCCTGTCCCTCAGTTCCTCTTTACACCTCGCTCTGATCCTCGCTGTATTCTGTTCAACTCTACATTTCAGATCCTCCTCCTTCTCTCGTATCAGGGCATCTCTCTCCTCAAGTCGGGCCGATAAAATTGAAAACTTCTCTTGTTCCAGTGCCACCTGTTTAGTGGCCACTGCTTTTTCTCGTTCTATTTGTGTGGCTCGTGATCGGAGGGCTTCCAACTCATGTAACAGTTGCTGCCTCTCCTTATACAACGAGGCTTCTACCTCAGCTTTCTGAAAATAATGGTGCTACTCCTTCCATGTTTTAGATTGCCTAGCTAGACCCTGTTTCGCAGGAGGGTTAGAACATAACAAGTTTTAGAGAGGGCATAACGTGTGTAACATGAAAACAAGAAATAAAATACCATTTTATCAAGAGATGCTGTACTCTCTATCTCCCTCGCATGCAGGGCATCTAGTCTGCGCCTGTATTCTGTCTCATAGTCAGATAGCTTGCTGTTAAATTCTCTCTGCAGGTTGTCCTTTTCAACCCTTTTCAGTTCCCCCAACTGCAACTCTTTAAATCGGTCAACCTGAGATGGGAAATGTGGATGAGAAACAACTAAATTAATAATTATAATAGTGCTATATAGTTCTGATATGTAGTGCTACATATTGCTACATAGTTGCAACATAGTTGCTACATAGTTGCTACATAGTTGTAACATAGTTGCTACATAGAGCTAACTGCTATTTCACCTCCAGCTTTATAAGTTCCTGGATATCTGTTGGATAAGCAGGGAGCTCTGATTTAGGAGGGGGTCGCTGGGAAAACTCCCGGTCTAGATGTCTCAGCTTCTCTTCCAGTGTAATGCCTTCCGTCTGACAACCTGAACGATTGAATATCAGATTCCGAGAAACTAGAATCTAGAATCAAGATTTCCTGCAATGTTGACATACCTGCATCTTCAGGCACTGACTGTACAATGCACACTGACTGTACATCACACTATATAGACCCCGCTGGCTCAAATAGACGCCCGCCCCGCGCGAACAATTTGCACTGGTCTATTGGGCCGTGCACTGCCGTGAGTTTGTGTCTCGATAGACGCACGCCCTCTGACAGATTTGTGTAAAGATCACAAAGAATCACTGGAAACACGATAAAATGACATGACAACACAAGAGGGAGTGTGTGTACAACCAACTACGCTCTCTGTCTAGATTTGGCGCCCGCCAGTCTGTTGGCAACTGTTCCTCTTGACCCACAATTAACTGTTATCTCTCTCTGCATTCCACCCTTTTGATTTGTTAAAACGATTGGTACGAGTGTGTAGGAATGTAGAGAGGCACCTTGTAGCTTCATTTCCAACTATTTGACCCGTTTTGTGTGAGCTCTCTGTTTGAAAACCACGTAAATTGTGCTTGTTTTGCTTCTAGGTGCCCGCCAGCGGGGTCTATAGAACACAACTCCCTCCCTTGCGTGCAGATATACCTGTAAACCCCTCGCTGACGCTAGGGATTTACAGGGCTGTAACGCACGGGTCCCGAAGGGACCCGTGCATTACAGCTCAATAGACGCACTGCTCTGCAGTGCGTCTATTGATTATCTGCCCGCGCAGGAGGGAGTTATGTACTATGTAGCCTCACCTGCATCTACAGGCACTGTACATCACACTATGTAGCCTCACCTGCTTCTTCGTTACTCCGTCCACACGACTTCACAACACCCTCTAAAAACATTTCCAGGGGACTCCTCCTATCAACTACTTTCCTTTGTGACAGGGAAAGGGCCAGTGATGAACTGCTAGCGACACCCAACAGCCGCAGCCACTCAACCCAGGTTAGTGTCTTGGTGCCGGGTATATTCGCCTCAGTGAGGAAGGTTGAGAGGGAGTAATCATAGTTTGCATACTTTAAATGGGCTGCAGTCAACATGTCGCTAACCAAGGCAGGACTCGACTTCTCCTCATCTTTCTCCTACAACAAATCACACTACAATTACACTTATAAACTCCAACTACACGTGACAACAACACGTGTAGTTATGTAGTGATAACAATATCACCCGCGAAATGCTTTCGGCATGAAAGAATGTGATATTTATGAAATCTTATTACCTTTGATTCTTTACTCAAGTGAAGTGCCAGTTGGTTTCGGAGGTGAGACTTGAAGGATGATACTACTCCCTTTTTACTGAGCGAGTCGTACAGAGCTTTTCGAAACTCATCCTCAGACAACTGTTCAGCCATGTTCACACCTACAATCTATTAATCCATCTAAATCTTTGTAAATCTTGTAAATCTTGTAAAACCCTAACCCTACTTTAGCCCTAACCCTTAAAAAACCGTTTGTCAGCACTCCCAAAACACCCAGATTTTAACGCTGCCCTTGGCATACGTTGCAGGCCCCTTATAATATGAGCTCAGGCCAAACGCGCGCGCGGCATTCCCTTCAGTCCCCTCGTTGCGGGGGTGCGCGCATGAGGGGGCTGCAGCGCATTCCAAACGCTGCCCTAAAAAACCGTTTGCCAGGACTCACCAAACACCCGCCCCACCAGTCTCTGCACTGGGGGGTTGATCGCGCGGCGTCAAAATCTGGGTTTTTGAGAGCGCGCAAAACCAAAATTTACGCCGCGCACGTACGCGCACGTTTTTTCGCTTCGAGAAAATCCCAAATTTTAAATTTGGTCACGTGTTTTTTAAAAATCTGGGTGCCTTCCATAGGGATCCCTAAAAAAGTTCAGTAGTTACACAGCGTTTACACAGTCTTTACTCAGTCGTTACACCCAGAGCGCCCGCGCCGCTCTGGGTGTAACGACTGCGTCTTTCGCACTCGATTTGCAGCGCTTATGGAAACTTGCCCTAGGTTTATGGAACTGCCCTAGGTTTATGGAACCGCCCCTCATGGGCAGTCCGACGCTAATGGACGGGGTAGCCGCTTCTTCCTCCCATGTCCCTGATCCCACACACCAACTCCAACAAGCGCTGATCAACGAGAACCTTCTTCACCTGTTGGACGAGGATTCTGAACTTCCTCCGAGAAACCCAGACCGAAAATCATTGTGGGCACTGCTAAAACAGTCATACCAGGCGGTATGTGCACTTACTGATGCTCTAGCTCTCAACACTCGCCAAACTCCTTCGTCCAATGAAAATGACCCTCTCGATAATCTCAATGTTATAGAAGACATGAACAATCACCTAGAAAAATTCAAGGAAGATATACTATCTGCAGTAACCGACAGAATTACTGCTGCGATGAAACCTCTGAACCAGGCAGCGCCATATGCTCATGCTACTGCTGCTGCTGCTGCTGCAACCCTTACGCCAGTCCGCACTCCTACCCTACCACCTAAACCGTCTTTCAGTGATATTCCCAAACCAGCACTTCCGTGGCGAAAAATCTACATTGACTGTGAAGAGATTGATATCGACGAGGTCCAGAAGTTAAGTGAAAATGCTCTCTCCAAGACGAAAGTGTCAAGAATGGACAAAAAGAAAAACTTGGTCATCGTGACCGTACCAGAGAGTGAGGGTCAGAAAGCAGCTGACGCCCTTAGCACAGGTCTACGTACTAAGACAGTAAGAGTGAGATCAGATCCAACAAGCAAACTCACGGTCCTAAATTTTCCCATCTCTGATTCTATTAATCAAGAAGACGATAGACGAAAACGAAGTGAAATCATCATAGAAGTCCTACAGGAGAAGAATCCAGAACTACAGGGCATTGCTGTGGATGTTGTGTCTTACAGAAAAAACTATCGGAATCCTGAACTCGCTACCATCGGTCTACGCCTACCCACTCAAACAAAGAGACAACTCCTTCGCCAGAGGGTAGTCTTCGTTGGATACACTGCGTGTAACGTTGTCGACAGAGTACACGTGTTACAGTGCTACAATTGTCAAGGCTTCCATCACTCAGCAGCAGGCTGTGATCGAGACTCAGTGTGTGCACACTGCTCAAAAAACCACGAATCAAAGGACTGTCCAGAAAAATCGAACACAGACTTTATTCCTTCATGTGTAAACTGTTCCCTGAATGGAAAGTCAAAGGACGATGTCTCCCACCGGGCAAACAGCACTGAGTGTCCGGCATACAAAGCTATATATGAAGCTACAAGGTCAAAAAACGAGTAGAGGTAAAGTTGGCCACTCTGAACTGTTTTTCTCTGAGAAACAAGGTTGATGATATTTTACTGACTATCATAGACAATGATATTGATGCTGTTTGTTTGACCGAAACTTGGTTACATACTATTGAGAGTGCTATTGAGAGTCAAATTAGTGAGCTTGGGTATAGGTTAGTTAGTGTTGCACGTGGTTCTAGAGGGGGTGGTGTAGCTATTCTCATGAAAAACTCCTTTCATTTCACTCAGTTCAATCACTCTTTCTCATCAATGGAATGTATTGAATTATTGCTGACTCATTCAAACTGCATGCCGCTTCGATTACTTGGTGTATACCGCTCCCCATCCCAATCCCATTCGGTTTTCTTGGAGGAGTTCGAGACACTACTTCATGGTCTGGCTGAAAGGTCGGGAGAGGTCGTCATAACTGGTGATTTCAACATACATGTACAGAACATACATGATAGTTTTGCCAAATCCTTCTGTGGACTCCTTGATGATCACTACTTTCACCAGTCGGTAAACACCGCCACTCATGTCTCAGGTGGAATACTCGATCTAGTTCTCACGAAGAATCTCCCTGATGCTCTTCCAATATCAAATCTTGCTGTAGAGATGACTCCTGCAGCTCCTGACCACGCACTGGTTTCGTTTAACCTTCCAATCGGGGCTCCAATTCAGCGGAAGGACTTCATCTCCATTCAACGACGGGATATCAAGAATTTGGATGTGGATGAACTTCGATGCACCATACTGAAATCCCCACTCTGCGACACAGAAGAATTCCCTAGTGAACTGGTTGAGATCATTAAACTCTATGATGACCTTCTGTCCGAGTTTTTGGACGAACTTGCCCCGATTGAGAATAAGGTTGTTCCAGAAAATCCTAGCCCTCCCTGGTTTAATAGTGACTGTCAGGCGGCAAAACGGCGACGCAGGAAAGCCGAGCGTGATTTCAAGGCGTTACTGAAGAGAGATGTTCCCTCGCATATACTGGTTGAATCTCTGAGGAATCTCAGACGGGAGGCGAAAGAGGCATCACGGTTCATCACTTCAACCAGAGACGACTACTATCGGAGGAAACTGGAAGAGGCTGGGAATGACCAATCGGTAATATATCGAATTACGAATGGATTACTTGGCAAGGAGAAGAATCCGAGCACACTACCGGAACATGATGACCCAGTTGATCTCTGTCAAAAATTCATTCAGTATTTCAAGGAAAAAGTGGACAAAATCTATTTGGACATCAAGAAACTACGGACAGAAGACGTCACCAGAGGACCCGAAACTCCCAGCCCACCACAACTCGATTCCTTTCGTGCATTATCTAGTGAGGAGCTAGTTAAAATTGTTCGATCAATGAACTACAAACAATGTGACCTTGACCCTCTACCATCAAAACTGGTCGGAGAATGCATCCACGAACTGATGCCGATAATATTGGCTATTGTCAACGGTAGCCTTACTAGTGGAGTGTTTCCCTCTACATTGAAAAAGGCCATGATACGACCGGTTTACAAAGGGAAAGGACTCGACTCGAACAGCATGTCAAGTTATCGACCGATTTCTAATCTGAGTTTTATCTCAAAGATTATTGAAAAGTGCGTTGCTCTACAGATTACAGAACATCTGGAAAGCCATGGACTTCTTGCCTCAGTTCAATCGGCATACAGACAGAAGCACTCCTGTGAAACAGCAACACTACGTATATTCAATGATCTGCTAGTTCTCACTGATAAACGGAATAAGGCCGTTCTTCTCCTCTTGGATCTATCCGCTGCTTTCGACACAGTCCCTCACAACATTCTCATTAGCCGATTGGACAAGATGTATGGAATCAAAGGGGTGGCTCTTGAGTGGTTCCAGTCATATCTGAAAGACCGGGTAGCAGTTGTCAAAATTGGCAAAAGTCAATCACTTCCTGTTAACATCGAAATAGGTGTACCGCAGGGATCCATCCTCGGTCCGTTACTTTTTATTCTGTTCACTAAGGACTTGGAAGCTATAGCGGCACGACACAAAACCAAGATTCACCTCTACGCTGACGATTCTCAGCTCTATGTCAGCTTCACAAACGATGCCTGGAACGAATGTGAGTCTCAACTCAAAAAATGTTTCTTGGAAATTAAAGCATGGATGGCATCCAGTTACCTGAAACTAAACCCGGCAAAAACTGAGTTGATGTTCATTTCCTCTCGAACTGATAATAGTCCAAACCCACTGGATTATTCAGATCCTC
Source organism: Hormiphora californensis (assembly GCA_020137815.1). Lineage (NCBI taxonomy): Eukaryota > Metazoa > Ctenophora > Tentaculata > Cydippida > Pleurobrachiidae > Hormiphora > Hormiphora californensis. Next base: position 10,340,496 of record CM035350.1, read on the forward strand.
TAACATTGTGTGATGAGGAAGGACCCCTCTCGGCGACCATCTTTCCCTCCCGGAGTGCCAAGAATCTGGGTGTTGTCTTTGATGAAAAACTTACCATGAAAGAACATGTTTCAAAAGTTGTGAAGGAATGTAACTATAACCTTGTCAACCTCCGTAGAATTGGAAACAAGCTACAGAGAAGACACAAGGTTCAGCTGGTCCATTCGCTCATCCACTCTCGTCTGGACTACTGTAACGGCTTACTAATTGGTGCCGATAAATGTGACATTGCCAGATTGCAAAAAGTGCAGAACGCAGCGACTCGCTTTGTGTTTGGAAGGTGGCAGTGGAGGGGAGTTACAGACCTCAGGCGGCAATTACACTTTCTTCCAGTTGATGCTAGAATTGAATTTAAAATCTGTCTCATGGTTTTCAAGTGTCTAAACAATCAAGCACCACAATATCTTCAAAATCTAATAAACAAACGTCAGAGGAAAGGAAAATCACTACGTCACGACGGTGATCTGACCCTTTTGGAAAGGGATTTTTCAACCAAGTACAAAACCACACAGCGTGCATTTCAAGTTTCAGGCCCGAGGATCTGGAATCAACTTCCCATTGACATTCGCAACTGTTCAGACGAGGAAACTTTCAAATCCAGACTCAAAACCCACCTGTTTGAAAAGTCGTATGGTGTTTGGGATGGACTGTCCCATTAATTTATGTGTACATCTATACGTCCGCTGCATGCATTGAGCTTCAGAATTATGGAGCAGTGATTCGCTCCACTCTTTTATTTCGTGATTAATCTCTTTTCTATGTAACTTATTACATTGATTTAACATATATTTTCATACATATAATTATTTCTTACTTAATCAAAAACATTAATTTATTATCTAATTATTATCATCATATCTGGGCTATTAATATCACTCATATCATCTTTCTTTTCCACTTTGGGTTCACCGCTTTAGAAGGCTGGTAGGAGTGCTCTGGCGCTCATCGAGTAATTTTGTATGACGTTTATCACTCTTACTATTATTAGTCAAAAAGCGGGATGTTAAATGTACATTTTGATTGATTGATTGATTGACTTTTTCGCCGCGGCGCTCAGTTCTCACAATTGTGCAGCACACAATCCAATATTTTCTTGCAAATAGCACCTGTGCGCAGCACGCGCCGCTCTGGGTGTAACGACTGAGTAACGACTGTGTAAACGCTGTGTAAGTACTGAACTTTTTTAGGGATCCCTATTGCTAACAACTCATTGATTTTAGCGGTCGAGACGGGTTAGGGCTGTTGTTAGGGTCGAGTTAGGATTTTGTTTGGGGTTATCGGTTAGGGCTATCGATTCTCTATCAGATACCGTTTAGAATACTCGAATTGGCCATAATAAGTCGGTCCGGAAAATAAAAGTGTACTCTTTTTGCTACCGTGCGGCGTGCACCTGTAAACAGACTGCAAGGCACCCAGATTATAATCGCGCCATGTTAAATCCCTCACTTGGTATTATGAAACTTCGCACGGTCATTGCTCCACCCCCTGATGAGATTGAGGTTAGGTAGATTATGTCGAGTTCTTCAAGTCTATCTCATCAGGGAGTGGAGTTATGCACGTGGCTTTTTGTGGTAGATAATAGGCAAAAACATCATAAATCAGTTTTTGAACTAAAACAATACTATGGTACACCCGCACACGTGTTCCTTTTAAGTTTTATCACATGTTTTTGTCTCGAACACAAGAAGGATGAATATTACTCATACAGGTTACCGAATTAACCCACGTGTCACTTTTTGATTCTACTGACTAGATTTTTCATCAATTTTCCTGCTTTCACGACGACCCTTCATGTCCTGTAGTTCGATGCTGGCAGTCTGTGCAACATGGATGATTCCTAGTGAGCTGGCGATCTTTCTGTTCCACCTGAGAAGCACCCTAATAACAGCGTCCCCATTGTAAATGATGGGGTTGAGGACGCTATTGATTGGGATCAGGAGGATGGAGCAGAACTCATAGAGATTATTGCCATCCCAAATACCGTTGTAATGCAGGAACGACAGTGTAATGAATGGGATCCAGGTAGCAAAGTCTGTTGCTATAATCAGAGATATCTTCCTCTGGAGCCGCCTCATCGATGATCTGCTCTGTTTAGATTCAGAAGTCCCCGCATCTTTTGATGTTTGTTGTGTGTGGGCGATGATCAGGGCATAGCTGATTGTGATGATGATGAAGCACACTAGGTTACTGCTCAACACGTAGATGGAGTAGAGATGCTGGGGGTCAGTATCCTTTACGAAGTATTTGAAGAGACAAACACCGCTATTGCCATAGAAACCAATACTCATCGACAAATCAGTATACGGGAACGTTTGATTACAACTTGTGTAAGCTGGATCTGTTTCCTGAAAGATGAACGCAATGAGCCTCCTCCAATTATCCCATGTCATTTCATCACTGTTGTACCCAGAGCCAGGGAGATATGCAGCGAAACTAGTGTTCAGTTCACTCTTTGATTTACTGTCGGTGATAACGGGGTTACCCTTATAATACAGTCCGTTAACAAAGTAGTCCTCGAACACCTTGAGGATGGGGATGAGGCCTATTGCGAGGGAGTAGGTAACAATAGTAACTACTGTTAGGACAATAAGCAGGACCTTCTTCTTACTGAGGGAGGAGAATATCAACATTGTCTTGATGGAGATCAGCCTGAAAACAGATAACAATGTCATAGAGAGGAGAGATAGCTGGTTACCAAATGTGCTAACTACACCAATAAACCCGCAGGGGTCACTAGAGAGCCATATCAGCCTATCCTTGCAGTAATCTTCACCATAATGCTGGTCGTAAGAGAAGACCAGTACCATATATATCCCCACAGAGAAGTCACCCAGAGCGATGTTGAACTTGCCATGACGCCAGGCAGACAGGGGGCTGCAAAGACATGGGTGTTCTCCGATAGAGAGCCATCCAGCCTCTCCGAGCTGGAACTACACGCACTCTCCTCCTCGCTTGGATAACCGTTCTCCACTACTGGACAGTCTACATAACCATCACAGAACTTGTCTGATTGGATGCTGAAGAAGATTAGTTCAACGCCCCAGGGGCACCGGTACATGGTGTCGTTTACTGTACCGATGGTATTGATGTACCGGTAGTAGTTAGTTGTGACATCATCTATGATAAGACAATCCTCATCCTCGCCATCGTCACACACCCTCTCCAGATCACATTCCAATGTCTCGTCTATTGATGTTTTGTAGCCGCTCACTGCACAGTACAGATTTGTTTCAGCAGTGTGGTCGGATGTACAGTTGACCCATGTTCTCCACTTGTCGTCACAATACACATTGGTCTCTTGGTAGTTGAATGCGTCACACAGTTGAAACGTATATACGGTGTTGCTGAAAAGGGTGAATTAGGGGATGAAAGGTATAGACGGTGTTGCTGAAAGGGGTGAATTAGGGGATGGAACGTATAGACGGTGTTGCTGAAAAGGGGGTGAATTAGGGGATGGAACGTATATACGGTGTTGCTGAAAAGGGGGTGAATTAGGGGAAGGGAGGCAAAGGAACACACACTATAAGTTTCCGGGCGGGGGATTAAGATGATATAAGTGATATATTTACACGCTGGATTGTTTAGAAGCTGGATGTATTGTTACCTGGTCCCATTAAGAGTACAGTTAAGGGCCTCATATTCAGTGGTACAAAGTTCTGACGTGGTGACTGTAGTGCTGGAGCAAATTAGATCAGAGAAACAGTAGTTTTTAGGTGGGATCCATTTCGTTAACTTGTTGCTGGAAGGGAGAATTGTTATGCACGCGCCGCTCTGGGTGTAACGACTGAGTAACGACTGTGTAAACGCTGTGTAAGTACTGAACTTTTTTAGGGATCCCTATTGCTAACAACTCATTGATTTTAGCGGTCGAGACGGGTTAGGGCTGTTGTTAGGGTCGAGTTAGGATTTTGTTTGGGGTTATCGGTTAGGGCTATCGATTCTCTATCAGATACCGTTTAGAATACTCGAATTGGCCATAATAAGTCGGTCCGGAAAATAAAAGTGTACTCTTTTTGCTACCGTGCGGCGTGCACCTGTAAACAGACTGCAAGGCACCCAGATTATAATCGCGCCATGTTAAATCCCTCACTTGGTATTATGAAACTTCGCACGGTCATTGCTCCACCCCCTGATGAGATTGAGGTTAGGTAGATTATGTCGAGTTCTTCAAGTCTATCTCATCAGGGAGTGGAGTTATGCACGTGGCTTTTTGTGGTAGATAATAGGCAAAAACATCATAAATCAGTTTTTGAACTAAAACAATACTATGGTACACCCGCACACGTGTTCCTTTTAAGTTTTATCACATGTTTTTGTCTCGAACACAAGAAGGATGAATATTACTCATACAGGTTACCGAATTAACCCACGTGTCACTTTTTGATTCTACTGACTAGATTTTTCATCAATTTTCCTGCTTTCACGACGACCCTTCATGTCCTGTAGTTCGATGCTGGCAGTCTGTGCAACATGGATGATTCCTAGTGAGCTGGCGATCTTTCTGTTCCACCTGAGAAGCACCCTAATAACAGCGTCCCCATTGTAAATGATGGGGTTGAGGACGCTATTGATTGGGATCAGGAGGATGGAGCAGAACTCATAGAGATTATTGCCATCCCAAATACCGTTGTAATGCAGGAACGACAGTGTAATGAATGGGATCCAGGTAGCAAAGTCTGTTGCTATAATCAGAGATATCTTCCTCTGGAGCCGCCTCATCGATGATCTGCTCTGTTTAGATTCAGAAGTCCCCGCATCTTTTGATGTTTGTTGTGTGTGGGCGATGATCAGGGCATAGCTGATTGTGATGATGATGAAGCACACTAGGTTACTGCTCAACACGTAGATGGAGTAGAGATGCTGGGGGTCAGTATCCTTACGAAGTATTTGAAGAGACAAACACCGCTATTGCCATAGAAACCAATACTCATCGACAAATCAGTATACGGGAACGTTTGATTACAACTTGTGTAAGCTGGATCTGTTTCCTGAAAGATGAACGCAATGAGCCTCCTCCAATTATCCCATGTCATTTCATCACTGTTGTACCCAGAGCCAGGGAGATATGCAGCGAAACTAGTGTTCAGTTCACTCTTTGATTTACTGTCGGTGATAACGGGGTTACCCTTATAATACAGTCCGTTAACAAAGTAGTCTTCGAACACCTTGAGGATGGGGATGAGGCCTATTGCGAGGGAGTAGGTAACAATAGTAACTACTGTCAGGACAATAAGCAGGACCTTCTTCTTACTGAGGGAAGAGAATATCAACATTGTCTTGATGGAGATCAGCCTGAAAACAGATAACAATGTCATAGAGAGGAGAGATAGCTGGTTACCAAATGTGCTAACTACACCAATAAACCCGCAGGGGTCACTAGAGAGCCATATCAGCCTATCCTTGCAGTAATCTTCACCATAATGCTGGTCGTAAGAGAAGACCAGTACCATATATATCCCCACAGAGAAGTCACCCAGAGCGATCAGTGCCACAAGGATGTCGTTTGTTAGCAGGCTAAATGAAATGTCCTTTGTCGTCAATAGCATCTTGAAAAACATTACCAGGGATACTAAGTTGACGACGAGAGAGAAGAGGCCAAAAGTGATTGCGATGCCCCTATAAAAAGGGGTCGTAATCATCCGCCAGACGACAGTGCTGTCCTTGCATCCCTCATCACACTCGTCGCTCTTATCAGTACAGTCAAACACCGTGTCGCACACCTGAGTCTTCTTAATAGTTGTGTTATCCGTCCCACAGGTGAAACGATTCAGACAGTTCTTCTCGTCCGAGTCATCACCACAGTCATTAATGTAGTCACACACCTTGCTTGAAGCGATCATGATATCGTTGGAGCAAGTGAATATCGTGTCGGTTGCACTTCCATTGTAAAGCAAGGAGCCAACATCAGACAGGTTATTGAAGAGAGAGTACACTGTGGTGTATCCACTCAGACCCTCTGTTGTAGTATCCAGATCTTCAGAGTAGTCCAGTGTGTCGCAGAGATCTGCTGTCACTGCAAGTACATAAACCTCCCCTCCCGTGTTAGGCGCAGTCAAAAGAGGCATGATCGTAGTGGAGGTACTTGGTTATACCATACCCCAGTTCAACTTCTATCACAGTGCATGTTGAACTTGCCATGACGCCAGGCAGACAGGGGGCTGCAAAGACATGGGTGTTCTCTGATAGATACCCATCCAGCCTCTCCGAGCTGGAACTACACGCGCTCTCCTCCTCACTAGGATAACCGTTCTCCACCACTGGGCAATCTACATAACCATCACAGAACTTGTCTGATTGGATGGTAAAGAAGATGAGTTCTACCCCCCAGGGGCACCGGTACATGGTGTAGTCCTCCTCTACTTTGTCATTGATAGTGTTGATGTACCGGTAATAGTTAGTAGTAACATCATCTATGATAAGACAGTCCTCATCTTCACCGTCGTCACACACCCTCTCCAGATCACATTCCAATGTCTCGTCTATTGATGTTTTGTAGCCGCCCACTGCACAGTACAGATTTGTTTCATCAGTGTGGTCGGATGTACAGTTGACCCATGTTCTCCACTTGTCGTCACAATACACATTGGTCTCTTGGTAGTTGAACGCATCACACAGTTGAAACGTATAGACGGTGTTGCTGAAAAGGGTGAATTTGGGGCCAGTTTTTAGCTCGGTACAAGGAACACAACCATTAGTGGAAACTCCTGTCAAAACTGGGTCAACTACACTAGTTACGAGTTAGTTGTTAGTTGGGGTGGGGTGGGGTGGGGTGGGGTGGAGGGGTGGGGTGGGTCAACTACACCAGTTACGAGTTAGTTTCAATGGGGTGGGGTGGGGTGGGGTGGTGGGGTGGGGTGGTGGGGTGGGTGGAGGGTCAACTACACCAGTTACGAGTTAGTTTCAATGGGGTGGGGTGGGGTGGAGAGGGGTGGGATGGGGGGATGGGGTCAACTACACCAGTTACGAGTTAGTTGTTAGTTGGGGTGGGGTGGAGGGGTGGGGTGGAGGGGTGGGGTGGGTGGGGGTGAGGGAACCCCCCCCCCCCTCTAACTACACCAGTTACGAGTTAGTTTCAATGGGGTGGGTGGGGTGGAGGAGGGGTGGGATGGAGGGATGGGGTCAACTACACCAGTTACGAGTTAGTTGTTAGTTGGGGTGGGGTGGAGGGGTGGGGTGGGGTGGGGTGGAGGGAACCCCCCCCCCCTCTCAACTACACCAGTTACGAGTTATTTCAATGGGGTGGGGTGGGGTGGGGTGGAGGAGGGTGGGATGGGGTCAACTACACAGTTATGAGTTAGTTGTTAGTCGACCACCCCCCCCCCTCTCAACTACACCAGTTACGAGTTAGTTGTTAGTCGACCCCCCCCTACACCAGTTACGAGTTAGTTGTTAGTCGACCCATCAAATAGTAATAACTAGACAACCCATCAGATAGAGGCATCTTATAGTGTTCCTTTATAAACCGGGTTGTCGAAGTTATCTGAATTTCCACTCCAGAGAGGGTATTTACGGAGTTGGTGATCACAATTACTGTAGAAACCTAGACTTTGCACTGGAAGTACCCTGGTGTTACATCAACAATGTCACACTCCTAAAGGAAAAGTGTTTCCCCTCAACCCCATGCAGTGAGTTAAATTCCTTCGGCCTTCTGATATAATTAATATTTTAATTAACCTAACTTGATTAATTAACCTAACTAGTTCAATCAACCTAACTTGATTAATTAACCTAACTAGTTCAATTAATTAACCTAACTTGTTCGATCATTAACCTAACTTAATTAATTAACCTAACTTGTTCAATTAACCTAACTTGTTCAGCATGTTGGAGTGGGTCTCAGACCTCTTATCGGGGTTACAAGAATCACACTGTATCGGGGATCACTTGCCAACCATGGTCCTCCCAATCACCTCAAGAGCATGACTATACCCCAGAGAAGTAAGCTAATTCCTCCATCCCCCCCCCCCTTAGTGATCAATCAAACAGTTGCATTATATTGTTGTAATTCAGTGATCAATCAAACAGCTGCATTATATTGTTGTGATTCAATCAAACTCCTCCATTTTGCGCCAGTGTAGGGGTGGCCACGTCACCAACCATTTCAACATTTCTCCCATTCTAGCTACCCGAATGAGGGCTTGGACTCAAACTACTGTAGAAATCCAAGTGGAAGCAAAGCGTGGTGTTACTCAGAAGACAAATCTGTAAGATGGGGCTATTGTGATCTCCCATCTTGTAACCTCGATATTGCCGGTAAGAGCCCAATGAAAACAGCAAAGTGCTAATGTATTTGAGTCAAGACACCACTTCCTAATACCTAGAAAACTGTCGATACTATGCTGCGTACTTTTATCGTGGAAATATCAACAAAAGCGAAGACGGGACCCAGTGCGAGAGTTATTGTCGGAGAGTTGTGGAGCCTGGGGATAGTTGGACAAAACCAATCTGTTACACAGATATTACCAACACATCATCCCATCAAATATGTAGTCTCACAGACGTCTGCAACGACTTTACTTATCGTAAGCAATCTGTAACTTCAATTTACCTTGAACTACTCCGGAAAAATACTATATTTCAAGATTACTCTCTTACTAAAGAACACTTCGTTCACACAGTGTGCGGGGACGAGGAGGATTCTTATGCAACATACACTGGAAGTTACGCTGTCACGGAGACTGGGTGGGAGTGTAGAGACTGGTCTGATGTCCTGGATACCGCAACCCTGGCATTGTACCCCACTCTGGAGCACAACTACTGTAGAAATGTTAATGGGTCGGAGCTCAATAAGACTAGAGCGTGGTGCTACTCTACCAACCCTGATGAAGAGTTCGAGTTCTGTTCCATACCGTCATGCTCTGACATAGGTAATATGCAAGAAATACATCTTTCTAAATCTTCATTGAGTCTGATTTCAGTTGGAAGTAACTCGTCCTATCTCCTGGAAACGTGGCAAACAGACATCACGGATGGGGAAGTTACCACTGCTAACCTTACTTGTACTGCCACTATCACACTACTGAATCAAGAGCCCTTTGTTCATAAAGTTGAGGTGTCCATTGAACAGGTCCCTTCAGAAAGTAAGATTAAATTAATTGCAACATGTCGAACCACTTCATTCATCAGTGGAATTTGGTTGAAAATATAAAGTTGAACTCAAACAATAAAATAAAGCAGTCTATAAAAGAGTTTTTGAGTCCGGCCCCATGCGAGGAACATCAATCACTACAAACACACACTAAATCACACAAAATAAAGTTCCACATTTGTGTAGTGAAAGATGGGTAGTGAAAGGTAGGGGGGGTTCCAACCTATTTTTTTGTATTTTTTTGTATTTTTTCGTACGGACCATACATAAAAGTATCCAAAATTCCTGTTTTTTTCCATACAAACAATACAAAAAAGTACAAAAAAATACAAAAAAATAATGAAGGATGTGGGTGCGTGAAAAAAGTATAAATAATACATAGATACATGAACATAAACCCAGCTATACTAAACGGTAAGAAATTGCGATTCGGGAAATTTCTCGCTTAGAAAATACGATTCGAGAAAATTTTCTCGGTAAGAAATTGCGATTCGGAAAAATTTCTCGCTTAGAAAATACGATTCGAGAAAATTTTCTCGGTAAGAAATTGCGATTTGGAGAAATTTCTCGCTTAAAAATACGATTCGAGAAAATTTTCTCGGTAAGAAATTGCGATTTGGAGAAATTTCTCGCTTAGAAAATACGATTCGAAAAATTTTCTCGGTAAGAAATTGCGATTCGAGGAAATTTCTCGCTTAGAAAATACGATTCGAGAAAATTTTCTCGGTAAGAAATTGCGATTCGGGGAAATTTCTCGCTTAGAAAATACGATTCGAGAAAATTTTCTCGGTAAGAAATTGCGATTTGGAGAAATTTCTCGCTTAGAAAATACGATTCGAGAAAATTTTCTCGGTAAGAAATTGCGATTCGAGGAAATTTCTCGCTTAGAATACGATTCGAGAAAATTTCTCGGTAAGAAATTGCGATTCGGGAAATTTCTCGCTTAGAAAATACGATTCGGAGAAAATTTTCTCGGTAAGAAATTGCGATTCGGGGAAATTTCTCGCTTAGAAATTACGATTCGGAAAAATTTTCTCGGTAAGAAATTGCGATTCGAGGAAACTTCTCGCTTAGAAAATACGATTCGAGAAAATTTTCTCGGTAAGAAATTGCGATTCGGGGAAATTTCTCGCTTAGTTAATACGATTCGGGAAAATTTTCTCGGTAAGAAATTGCATTCGGGGAAATTTCTCGCTTAGAAAATACGATTAGAAAAATTTTCTCGGTAAGAAATTGCGTTTCGGGAAATTTCTCGATTCGAGAAAATTTTCTCGGTAAGAATTGCGATTCGAGGAAACTTCTCGCTTAGAAAATACGATTCGAGAAAAAAATTTTCTCGGTAAGAAATTGCGATTCGGGATTTTCGGTTCGTATTGGTCGGGGAAATTTCTCTTAAATTTTCGCTTAGATTAACGATTCGGGAAATTTTCTCGGTAAGAAATTGAGATTCGGGGGAAATTTCTCGCTTAGAAAATACGATTGAGAAAATTTTCTCGGTAGAAATTGGCGATTCGCGGGAAAATTTTCTTCTCTGCTAGAAAATACGATTCGAGAAATTTTCTCGGTAAGAAATTGCGATTCGGGGAAATTTCTCGCTTAGAAAATACGATTCGAGAAAAAATTTTCTTTTTCTTTTTTTTGGTAAGAATGCGACGGAAATTTTGTTAGAAATCGATCGGAAAATTTAATCTGCGATTTAAATTGGATTTATTTCGGGGAAATTTCTTTTTTTTGCCATTCTCTTATTTTCCTCCCCTATTTCTTTTCTTCTCGCTTAGTGTAGAGAAGAAAAATACGATAATATCTCGTTCGAGAAAATTTTTCCTTTTTTCTCGGTAAAGAAATTTGCGCTTTTTGTTTTACCGTTTTTCTCTATTCTTCTTTCCTACGGGGGAAAATTTCTCTTTTTTCTTCTTTTTTTTGTCCTTTATTCCCTTTCTCGCCGCTTAGAAAAATACGATTTGCGTTCGGGGGTCCGGGAAAAATTTTTTTTTTCGTCGGGTATGAGATGGTAGTGTGGGGAAGAAAATTTGGAAGGAATTGTTTCTTTGCGATTCGGTAGTATTTCGATTTTTTTATTTTGAATTTCGTTCGGCGATTCGGGTCAGGATTCGGGGAAAATTTCTTTCTTTCCCCCCTCATTTTTTCCCCCGGTTTTCCCCCTTTCCTCTTTCTCCGCTTAGAAGAAATAAGGTTTTCTCGCCTTTTAGTTTAGGAAAATACTGACGATTTCTCAAAAAAAAAAAATAATCTAAATACGGATCTTTTCGTCGGAGAAAATTTTTTTTCCTTTTTTTTTTTTCTCGGTAGTACTAGGGAAATTGGCAATTTTTTCGGGGAAAAAATTTTCTCTTTTTTTTCTCGCTTAATAGAGAAAATAAAAACGATTCCACTGCGTCGGAATTCGTAACGGATTCGAGAGTCTCGAGAAATTTTTTTTTTTTTTTTTTTTTTTTTTTTTTTTTTTTTTCTTCTCGGGTAAAGGAAAAATTCGCGAAATTTTCTCGGAAATTTTATCATTTGCATGTTTGTCTATTCCTTTAATTCTTTCGTTCTTTTTTTATTTGCTTTTTGATATTCGATATTTATGCTGGACTAAGCTCACAATATGGTAAGAGTGTGGTGGGTGGAATGAGGGGTGGGAAATGGCAGGGAGGGGTCAACTACACCAGTTACGAGTTAGTTGTTAGTTGGGTGGGGTGGAGGGGTGGGGTGGGGTGGGGTGGAGGGAACCCCCCCCCCCCTCTCAACTACACCAGTTACGAGTTAGTTTCAATGGGGTGGGGTGGGGTGGGGTGGAGGAGGGGTGGGATGGGGTCAACTACACCAGTTATGAGTTAGTTGTTAGTCGACCACCCCCCCCCCCCTCTCAACTACACCAGTTACGAGTTAGTTGTTAGTCGACCCCCCCCTACACCAGTTACGAGTTAGTTGTTAGTCGACCCATCAAATAGTAATAACTAGACAACCCATCAGATAGAGGCATCTTATAGTGTTCCTTTATAAACCGGGTTGTCGAAGATCTGAATTTCCACTCCAGAGAGGGTATTTACGGAGTTGGTGATCACAATTACTGTAGAAACCTAGATTTTGCACTGGAAGTACCCTGGTGTTACATCAACAATGTCACACTCCTAAAGGAAAAGTGTTTCCCCTCAACCCCATGCAGTGAGTTAAATTCCTTCGGCCTTCTGATATAATTAATATTTTAATTAACCTAACTTGATTAATTAACCTAACTAGTTCAATCAACCTAACTTGATTAATTAACCTAACTAGTTCAATTAATTAACCTAACTTGTTCGATCAATTAACCTAACTTAATTAATTAACCTAACTTGTTCAATTAACCTAACTTGTTCAGCATGTTGGAGTGGGTCTCAGACCTCTTATCGGGGTTACAAGAATCACACTGTATCGGGATCACTTGCCAACCATGGTCCTCCCAATCACCTCAAGAGCATGACTATACCCAGAGAAGTAAGCTAATTCCTCCATCCCCCCCCCCCTTAGTGATCAATCAAACAGTTGCATTATATGTTGTAATTCAGTGATCAATCAAACAGCTGCATTATATTGTTGTGATTCAATCAAACTCCTCCATTTTGCGCCAGTGTAGGGGTGGCCACGTCACCAACCATTTCAACATTTCTCCCATTCTAGCTACCCGAATGAGGGCTTGGACTCAAACTACTGTAGAAATCCAAGTGGAAGCAAAGCGTGGTGTTACTCAGAAGACAAATCTGTAAGATGGGGCTATTGTGATCTCCCATCTTGTAACCTCGATATTGCCGGTAAGAGCCCAATGAAAACAGCAAAGTGCTAATGTATTTGAGTCAAGACAACCACTTCCTAATACCTAGAAAACTGTCGATACTATGCTGGTACTTTTATCGTGGAAATATCAACAAAAGCGAAGACGGGACCCAGTGCGAGAGTTATTGTCGGAGAGTTGTGGAGCCTGGGGATAGTTGGACAAAACCAATCTGTTACACAGATATTACCAACACATCATCCCATCAAATATGTAGTCTCACAGACGTCTGCAACGACTTTACTTATCGTAAGCAATCTGTAACTTCAATTTACCTTGAACTACTCCGGAAAATACTATATTTCAAGATTACTCTCTTACTAAAGAACACTTCGTTCACACAGTGTGCGGGGACGAGGAGGATTCTTATGCAACATACACTGGAAGTTACGCTGTCACGGAGACTGGGTGGGAGTGTAGAGACAGGTCTGATGTCCTGGATACCGCAACCCTGGCATTGTACCCCACTCTGGAGCACAACTACTGTAGAAATGTTAATGGGTCGGAGCTCAATAAGACTAGAGCGTGGTGCTACTCTACCAACCCTGATGAAGAGTTCGAGTTCTGTTCCATACCGTCATGCTCTGACATAGGTAATATGCAAGAAATACATCTTTCTAAATCTTCATTGAGTCTGATTTCAGTTGGAAGTAACTCGTCCTATCTCCTGGAAACGTGGCAAACAGACATCACGGATGGGGAAGGACCACTGCTAACCTTACTTGTACTGCCACTATCACACTACTGAATCAAGAGCCCTTTGTTCATAAAGTTGAGGTGTCCATTGAACAGGTCCCTTCAGAAAGTAAGATTAAATTAATTGCAACATGTCGAACCACTTCATTCATCAGTGGAATTTGGTTGAAAATATAAAGTTGAACTCAAACAATAAAATAAAGCAGTCTATAAAAGAGTTTTTGAGTCCGGCCCCATGCGAGGAACATCAATCACTACAAAACACACAAATAAATCACACAAAATAAAGTTCCACATTTGTGTAGTGAAAGATGGGTAGTGAAAGGTAGGGGGGGTTCCAACCTATTTTTTTGTATTTTTTTGTATTTTTTCGTACGGACCATACATAAAAGATCCAAAATTCCTTTTTTTTCCATACAAACAATACAAAAAAGTACAAAAAAATACAAAAAAATAATGAAGGATGTGGGTGCGTGAAAAAAGTATAAATAATACATAGATACATGAACATAAACCCAGCTATACATAAACGGTAAGAAATTGCGATTCGGGGAAATTTCTCGTAGAAAATACGATTCGAGAAAATTTTCTCGGTAAGAAATTGCGATTCGGGAAAATTTCTCGCTTAGAAAATACGATTCGAGAAAATTTTCTCGGTAAGAAATTGCGATTTGGAGAAATTTCTGCTTAGAAAATACGATTCGAGAAAATTTTCTCGGTAAGAAATTGCGATTTGGAGAAATTTCTCGCTTAGAAAATACGATTCGAGAAAATTTTCTCGGTAAGAAATTGCGATTCGAGGAAATTTCTCGCTTAGAAAATACGATTCGAGAAAATTTTCTCGGTAAGAAATTGCGATTCGGGGAAATTTCTCGCCTAGAAAATACGATTCGAGAAAATTTTCTCGGTAAGAAATTGCGATTTGGAGAAATTTCTCGCTTAGAAAATACGATTCGAGAAATTTTCTCGGTTAGAAATTGCGATTCGAGAAATTTTCTCGCTTAGAAACTGCGATTCGAGAAATTTTTCTCGGTAAGAAATTGCGATTCGGGGAAATTTCTCGCTTAGAAAATACGATTCGGGAAAATTTTCTCGGTAAGAAATTGCGATTCGGGGAAATTTCTCGCTTAGAAAATACGATTCGAGAAAATTTTCTCGGTAAGAAATTGCGATTCGAGGAAACTTCTCGCTTAGAAAATACGATTCGAGAAAATTTTCCGGTAAGAAATTGCGATTCGGGGAAATTTCTCGCTTAGTTAATACGATTCGGGAAAATTTTCTCGGTAAGAAATTGCGATTCGGGGAAATTTCTCGCTTAGAAAATACGATTAGAGAAAATTTTCTCGGTAAGAAATTGCGATTCGGGGAAATTTCTCGATTCGAGAAAATTTTCTCGGTAAGAAATTGCGATTCGAGGAAACTTCTCGCTTAGAAAATACGATTCGAGAAAATTTTCTCGGTAAGAAATTGCGATTCGGGGAAATTTCTCGCTTAGTTAATACGATTCGGGAAAATTTTCTCGGTAAGAAATTGCGATTCGGGGAAATTTCTCGCTTAGAAAATACGATTGAGAAAATTTTCTCGTAAGAAATTGCGATTCGGGGAAATTTCTCGCTTAGAAAATACGATTCGAGAAAATTTTCTCGGTAAGAAATTGCGATCGGGGAAATTTCTCGCTTAGAAAATACGATTCGGGAAAATTTTCTCGGTAAGAAATTGCGATTCGGGGAAATTTCTCGCTTAGAAAATACGATTCGAGAAAATTTTCTCGGTAAGAAATTGCGATTCGGGGAAATTTCTCGCTTGAAAATACGATTCGGGAAAATTTTCTCGGTAAGAAATTGCGATTCGGGGAAATTTCTCGCTTAGAAAATACGATTCGAGAAAATTTTCTCGGTAAGAAATTCGATTCGGGAAATTTCTCGCTTAGAAAATACGATTCGAGAAAATTTTCTCGGTAAGAAATTGCGATTCGGGGAAATTTCTCTCGCGATTTTGGCATGCTACATATGTAAAATATGTATATATTTTGTGCTAAATTGCGTGAAATAGCGTGGAAGAATGTTTAAAAACAGTAAAAGTTCGAACAATAATGGTAATTACCATATAAAACTGTTTTTATTTTTTTGTATTTTTTTGTACTTTTTGTATTTTTTTGTATTTTTTTGTATTTTTTTGTTTGAGGAAACCCGTGTTTTTTTCCGTACAAACGTACACGAAATAGGTTGGAACCCCCCCGAAAGGTACCAACAAATTATGAAATTGTTTCAGTGTTCATCAGTTCGCTAACAACACTCAACACCCTTGTTTCAGAGTTTGTCAGTTCGCTAACAACACTCAACACTATGGAGACCCTCTCGGACAACACGACATGTGCCCAGTCCTCCTACCAAGACGGGGTCTATCAATGTCCCCTGACTCAGGAGGCATACCAAGTGTCGGCAAGGAGTGGTGGTCTCTGTCTGTTCAACCTTGTTTGCTCTTATGACCCCAAACACTACCAAACTTGCGGGTGCGCCTTCGTTACTGTGACCGAGGTAATTGATACATTACGTAATAACAACAACTAGAGGTTACCATATATCCCAATATCTTTTAGGAAAAATCGAAGCTGGTACTGGGGTCCAAGGTGTGTGAGGATAAGCATGGCAACATTGTAGCAGTGTGGTCCGACAATTACTGCGATGATCTTGTTAGTATACAATCACCCATAAATATCAGCTCTCTCAAGGGGTGAAACTCAGGTTAGGTGAACCGTTTGAGGCTCACTATCTTTTTGAGGGGGGGGGGGGTATAGAATCCCCCTATCTATCTTCTTATTTCAGTGTTTCTGTGCGGATTGTTCTGATGAGGATGACTGCGACAGTGACAGTACTGTGAGTAGTGGAGAGACGTTCACCTGTCAGGATACCACCAAGACGGTCATCTCCAAATCGAAACAGTGCAACGATGAGGCTAACTGCCCCACCACAACCACAATAACTTACGATGATGTGACGTTCTCTGTCTCCAACTATGAGGATGAGTACAACTGCACAACGGAGGATGATGTGCAATGTGTCGAAACGTCCTCTTCCAGCAGGTGATTTACAGGGTCTATTCCTAACATTGATTTAGTAACTAATCTTAGAAAGAACGTGGTCAGTCTAACAAATCTCCCAACAACGAAATGGATCCCACCTAATAACAACAATAATTCTCCCTTCCAGCAACAAGTTAACGAAATGGATTCCACCTAATAATAACAATAATTCTCCCTTCCAGCAACAAATTAACGAAATGGATCCCACCTAATAATAACAATAATTCTCTCTTCCAGCAACAAGTTAACGAAATGGATCCCACCTAATAATAACAATTCTCCTTCCAGCAACAAGTTAACGAAATGGATCCCACCTAAAAACTACTGTTTCTCTGATCTAATTTGCTCCAGCACTACAGTCACCACGTCAGAACTTTGTACCACTGAATATGAGGCCCTTAACTGTACTCTTAATGGGACCAGGTAACAATACATCCAGCTTCTAAACAATCCAGCGTGTAAATATATCACTTATATCATCTTAATCCCCCGCCCGGAAACTTATAGTGTGTGGTTCCTTTGCCTCCCTTTCCCCTAATTCACCCCCTTTTCAGCAACCACCGTATATACGTTCCATCCCCTAATTCACCCCCTTTTCAGCAACACCGTCTATACGTTCCATCCCCTAATTCACCCCTTTCAGCAACACCGTCTATACCTTTCATCCCCGTAAATTCCCCCAACGTCAGAACACTGCTTTTCTGGAGAGGATGTATATAACAGGTCTTATTACTAGTATTGTAGTAGTATAACAGGTAGAGATATTGATTTTATTACTACCAGTGTTTTCTGATTCACATGTTAAAGAGGGGAGGTACCTGAAATTGTACTTGTTCCGTTTGACCAGGTGAGTACCAAGTGCTCTATCTCTTTGTTATAATAAGCGTCGAATGTGTCGTGATAAATAGTGCAGTTAATTGTACTGGTCTGACCCTCTATAGTGATGAAACTATCGCCTGGCTGAACGGTCAGATTGCTTTTCACCTGATCCAGAACCGTGCCTACAGGGGAAGGGAAGTTAGAAGTATTGTAAATGTCTGGTTCACTCAAACTTGGTTTGCCGACCCCACATTTTAACTCACACTTCACACACATTTCAACTTACCATAAACCTCCACTTCACACATCGTGGTCCTGTTTCCCTTGAGCATCAGGGCACTGCCAGTGATCCCTCCACAGGGTATTTCGATAACTTGTTTTGTCGCATCACTATCCGATACTGTCCCACACAACGTCTTGTCTTTTCCGTTCATAACATAGACCTTGGATAAAACGATGTACTAGTTAAAACTTTAGTTCATAGCACAACGCATGAAGGTGCCACGCTGCCCCACGAATCAGAATGTGGCTGGGAAGGTATAAAATAACGTTTATTATACTAGGGGTCAGTTTGATGTAATCCGCTACTTGTTGACATGTATACGTAGCAGTAGGAATTTGGGGACCTCCTCCCCCGCCCCACCCCCACCCCCCCTCCCCACCCCAGTACCTCTAGTCCGCTCAGATACTTGTTGATGTATACGTAGCAGTAGGAATTTGGGGATCGTTGATAAATCACGACATCGTAAACCGTATACGTATCAATAAGGTGAATGTATACATAGTTATCACCAGTGTCGCTTACAGCGTAGTCTTCTGCACAGTAGATGCTGCAGAGTAAACAGTATTTGAAATCTCTGTTTTTGTACCATTATACACCACTAAATGTCGTTATGGTTGTTAAAATCACGCTATTTCGAAAACTAACTTCTTTTTCCGCAAACTAATGACACAGTAATTACATACCCCATATCTGTGTCGATCTCCCCGGATTTCTCCCCGTCAACAACAGAGTATGCTCTTCCTTGGACGTTTTGGGTTGAAGAGGTAACGGGCCTGTATAGTGACACCTGATCTGCACCTAAAGAGGTAACGGGCCTGTATAGTGACACCTGATCTGCACCTAAAGAGGTAACGGGCCTGTATAGTGACACCTGATCTGCACCTAAAGAGGTAACGGGCCTGTATAGTGACACCTGATCTGCACCTAAAGAGGTAACGGGCCTGTATAGTGACACCTGATCTGCACCTAAAGAGGTAACGGGCCTGTATAGTGACACCTGATCTGCACCTAAAGAGGTAACGGGCCTGTATAGTGACACCTGATCTGCACCTAAAGAGGTAACGGGCCTGTATAGTGACACCTGATCTGCACCTAAAGAGGTAACGGGCCTGTATAGTGACACCTGATCTGCACCTAAAGAGGTAACGGGCCTGTATAGTGACACCTGATCTGCACCTAAAGAGGTAACGGGCCTGTATAGTGACACCTGATCTGCACCTAAAGAGGTAACGGGCCTGTATAGTGACACCTGATCTGCACCTAAAGAGGTAACGGGCCTGTATAGTGACACCTGATCTGCACCTAAAGAGGTAACGGGCCTGTATAGTGACACCTGATCTGCACCTAAAGAGGTAACGGGCCTGTATAGTGACACCTGATCTGCACCTAAAGAGGTAACGGGCCTGTATAGTGACACCTGATCTGCACCTAAAGAGGTAACGGGCCTGTATAGTGACACCTGATCTGCACCTAAAGAGGTAACGGGCCTGTATAGTGACACCTGATCTGCACCTAAAGAGGTAACGGGCCTGTATAGTGACACCTGATCTGCACCTAAAGAGGTAACGGGCCTGTATAGTGACACCTGATCTGCACCTAAAGAGGTAACGGGCCTGTATAGTGACACCTGATCTGCACCTAAATTCAGACAATAAATTTAACAGTATAATATTTAGGCTGCAGAGTCTCATACAAGAGTTCTATTAGAACTACTAGAACTATGTACCAGGACAACAAGATGACTTTGTGCATTACGAATTGTTAATGTGCAAACGGATCTTGCCGTCCTTGTTCTCTGGCATTATTCCCTGGCCCGTCGTGTAACCTTGTGGTAACACATACCATGGTAACCATGGTAACGCCCATACCTTGTGTATAATTCAGCTGCACGTCTGTTCCTGTCTGTGTAGCGGATGTGCAGGATGGCCATTCTGGAAGACATTATTGACATTATTGGATTGTTAACTCAACTGGTAATGAGCTGCAATGTATAGTGGCACCCTAGTTGAAAACAGTTTGTAAAAAGCTGCAATGGCACCCTAGTTGAAAACATTACCAGTTTTAAAGTATCCGGCTGCTTTGGAAGTATAGTAACTTTCATATGCTACGTTAACTTTGTACACTTGGTCCAGTGTTGATACATCCAATGAGACGAGTGACGTTTCACCACACGTCACTTCAACAGTAGTTTGATAATACACCAGTGTCATTGACACAGCAGATGAATTGGTTATAGCACATGTCACTCCATCGTTTGTGACTCTACTCTTCGTGTTACTTGTATAATCATAACTTGCGAGTACAAAATTCGAGTACCCGTCTGAATGGAGTGAAGAGGTTACAAAATAATACATCAGAGAGGTTACAATATGGCACCCCACATTGATGACATTGCGATAAGGCCCGCCATAATGAGCGGCACTAAGGACAGTTGTAGTTGGTTAGTGGTTACTACTACACATACCAGCCCCGGATGATGGTTCCATGGTCAAATACAAGTTCAATATACTCTCATATGAAAATTGCAACGAAACTGAAATTAATATTTTGTGTTAGTGTCAACCTAATAATTAACTGTAATTTCACATCTATGGATAAATTCATCAATATATCACCGTTATTATAAAATGGCTGGTAGAAGACCATGTAGACTTTCAGTCTGTAATCATCGTCCGTCAAAGATCCAACTCCCTCTGTCGACCCACTCAGGGAAGGGGTCTGCCAGTCTGAAATATACTTAGTCTGAAGAAAGTACAAAGAGAAACGATTCAATTAATGGTCAAAATGTTTGACGTAACCATTAATTGAATCGTTTTTTCTTTGTTTTTCGCTCTTGGATTCGGAACTTCCCGGAAATTAACTAGTAGTATTTCACTTCAATTTGCCCTAATCGTATCTTACCAGTATCATAGGTTCCAGAAAATTGTGATAAGTCAACAGATATATGCCAAGTATATAAATTTTTAAGACAACTGCTGTTCAGATCAAGAGATATGAAGAGAGTCTCATCATAAAGTAGCCATATCTCATCTTCCTGGCGAGTTAACTTCCAAGTGACATTATCCATTGCAAATGTAACACTCTCCTCCTCAACTGAATCATCAGGTAACTCAGTTACAGTAGTGCAGGGGGATGTTTTGGAGAACTCGAGGTATCTAAAGTAGGTGTCGTTGAATTTCAGCTGGGACCACTGTAATGTTACAGTGAGGTTCCCATAGGTCAGACCCAGTTGATAAGTCTTGTTTCCTGGTCCGTTCTGACTGTCAGTTCCCGTCACAACGAACTGAAGGGCGTTCTTGTTCAGATTCACCCCCGATACGGTTCCATCTATCTCGAACTTGGCACTCGCAGCTCCTGCCAGAAGGAGTATCCACACAACTCGCAGTATCCAAACAACTTGCATACTACACAAAGAGCGCTATATAAAACATAGATTATTATGTTATATCAATGATGTAACTACAGAAAAGGATTAGGTCCCCCCTTTCTCTCCCTCCTGCGCTTTACTCTCGCGTGATGTCGCACGCGACGTATTTCTAGGGAAGGGGGCGGGTGAAAGAAAAGAGGAGGGTCGACTGATCTACTGGTCTTGAATAGTGGTAAGCAAATATAACTGAGAAAAGGAACTTCTTTCACTCCTACCTCCCGGTAAGAGAGGGTGGTATACTGTATCAAAGGAAGGTATAAATGATCGAATATGTGATCAAGTATATATTGAGGTCAACACACCCACACACAGAGTTCTACTGAAAAGGACACATAATATACCTCGTGATAAAGGAACTATGACAAAGGCTCATAGGAAGCAGTTTTATTATATATTATTGCATAACAAGAGTTGTGTTGCATAACAAGATGAATGCTTTACTTCAATACTTTCCTGTGAACAAGGTTGTAACTTGGTCCACATAATAATTTGTTGAAACAATAATGATAATATCATTCCCAGTTAGCAATATGGATTCATTAAAGGGTACAGACAGCTTGATAATGATAATCCTCAGCCTACTGTCTAAATTCATCGATATCCCTAATCACCTCTACTCAGAAATTGTTGGGTGAGTTGAGAGTTACTTCATCACTACAGGGATGGGTAAAGATGCCCCCCCCCTAGACTAGCATAGTTCCCGATATCGTAGGTTGACCATAATTTAGCGCTCAAAGTTCATTTTATCACTGCAATGAACTTTGTCTTAAACGGGATCTTTTCTCTTAAACGGGATCTTGAATCCAGAATTGAACCAAATGGTTTTGGCTATCGATTATTTTTATACTGTGATTCCCACCGTGGACTGGATTGCTAATTAGGTAAATAGGCCACGTGTTAGCCTAATTAGCAATTTGGAAAAGTTTTAGATTGGGTGGGGATCAGTATGACATGACTAACTTTCAGAAGTATGACCACTGTATGCCTTCTGGTTGTTTGTTTTGGGTTTTCTTGGTCTTATTTGAAAGAAAATCGATAGCCAAAATTTGACTCCTTTCTGGAACGATTTAAGGTCCCGTTTGAGAGAAAATACACAGTTCACTCCAGTCATGAAAATTAACTTTGAGCAAGAAGTCTGAAAGAAAGTAACTTTGCAATATTTTACCGATATAGGGGAACACATGCTATTTATATCCGGTATAATACCAACCAATCCCTCGTTTTAGAACGGAGGGCTCGTCAAAGAAGAAGGAGGATTATTCAGATAACTCATCTCTAGTTCGGAGGAACGTTCTCACTGACATTACTAGTGCTGCTAAAAGTCTCTTTCAGAGCAACAACGACACATCAACAGGTATAATGGGGGCAGAATAATGGGCAGGGAGAGAGAGAGCAGAGAGAGAGAGAGAGAGAGATAGAGCTGAGGGAGAGCAGGGAGGGAAGGAGCGCCT
Source organism: Hormiphora californensis (assembly GCA_020137815.1). Classification (NCBI taxonomy): domain Eukaryota; kingdom Metazoa; phylum Ctenophora; class Tentaculata; order Cydippida; family Pleurobrachiidae; genus Hormiphora; species Hormiphora californensis. The sequence continues at coordinate 10,363,195 of CM035350.1, forward strand.
TGTGAGAGCAGAGGGAAGGAGCAATGAATATTAACACATGCTATTTTCAGGGGACAGTGAAAAGTTGTTCGGAAAGCCTCTCCACAGGCATTTACCTACTAAACTGAAGAAGCTGCTGATCTTTGTTCGCCAGAGTAAGGGCTGCAGGGGGGTTAGGGGTGGGAGGCACTATGCGGTGGGAGGGGGGGAGGGGTAGGGTCAGGGGGGCTGGAGGCACTATGCGGTGGGGGCGTGTTTATTCATAGCATTATACCAGCCAAATGAACCAGAATTCAGAATCATCACAATATGCCTATTCAATATCTACCATATTTACCCAGCTAAAAGCCCGCTACACACAATGCTTTTCCTTCAGCCTACATTCTAACCCTCTCACCCCCTAGTGGTTTACCACGAGGGTATATTCAGAAAGTGTGGCAGTAACAAGAGGATAAAAGAGTTGCGGCAACTACTAGATAATCATGGTAATATGATAGATTGGGAGGATCAGGAGGTGTTCAATGTTCATGATGCAGCCTCCATTCTAAAACAATACATAGCAGAACTGCCCCAACCTCTCCTAACAGCCAAACATCTCCCACTACACCACGAAATAGCCAGTGAGTCTGTGTGTTTGTCTGTGTGTTTGTTTGTTTGTTTGTTTGTTTGTCTGTTTGTTTGTTTTGTTTGTTTACCAATTACTAATATGTCCTAGAACTGAACGATTCGGAAAAGAGATTAAAATGTATCCGACTACTATTTCTTATGCTACCAGAAGAGAATAGGATATTTCTAAAGGTAACTCAACCACACACATTTCTCGATAGTTTCACAACTCCCCCCCCTTCCAGCTTCCTACCCCCACCCCTTGCTGCCCCCACCCCCTTTCTAACCCCCACCCCTCTGCCCCTTCCTAACCCCCACCCCTTGCTCCCCCCCCCCTTCCTAACCCCCACCCCTCTGCCCCTTCCTAACCCCCCGTCCTTCCTAACCCCCCTTCTTAACCCTCACCCCTCTGCCCCTTCCTAACCCCACCCCTCTGCCCCTTTCTAACCCCACCCCTCTGTCCCTTCCTAACCCCCCTTCCTAACCCTCACCCCTCTGCCCCTTCCTAACCCCCACCCCTCTGCCCCTTCCTAACACCCACCCCTCTGCTCCTTACTAACCCCCGTCCCCCACCCTTCCTAACCCCCACCCCTCTGTCCCTTCCTAACCCCCCTTCCTAACCCCACCCCTCTGCCCCTTCCTAACCCCACCCCTCTGCCCCTTCCTAACCCCCACCCCTCTGCCCTTTCTCCAGATGCTGTTGGTAGTTCTGTCTGATGTTTCACAGCACAAGGAGAATCTAATGGACAGCCACAATCTGGGTCTAATATTCGCCCCACATCTGCTGAAGTGTAATCAGGGAATTAACGGTACACTCTGTATAGGAGGGGGATCAATAGCTGACGGGATTGAGGACATGGTAGCATACACAGAGTTCATCATCAACAACGCAGATACAGTCTTCCAGGTGAGAGGGAGAGATGCAGGTTTAGTCTAAATATCCTTCTTCAATATTCATATGTTCCTGGGGGGCCTCCCTTTGTTTAGTAAGATGTTTTATAATAGCACCGGGACCACGTGATTTAGAGCATTTGCCGCAGGAATGTTGCCTCGGGAGAAGAGTGAGAGCTGAACAACAAGATAATATTTCACTGTCACACTAATTCCCCCCCCCCTCAGGTGCCAAAAGAAGTGGAGATAGCAGCTGAGAGATACCAGAGCAGGCTAATGAGGGGAGAGAGTACAGATGATATCCCTGTAGAGATTGAAAGTAATTGTCAGAAGATTAGCACTAACCTCCATAAACAAGTTGTAACAAATGAAACGAAGATGGCACTCATCAACCTATACAAGGTGAGGGATGGTCAGTGGTCACTATTAATATTGAGTGTGTATGTAGAATGGTGAGGTCGATCGTGCTAAAATACCAAACATGTTCCTCTGCACAACTCACCACCACTGTTGTCTGCTGCACTGTTGTTTAACTCTCCCTCGGTGTTTCAGTCACTTCAAACCATGCCTGATAGCAAGGACAAGAAGGATCGCTTAAAAAAGGTGAACTATCTTGAGATATGGAAAGATTGCGGCGGGCAACACAGCCTTCTTCTTGTTTTCTGATGTATTACAACAACTTTCATTTTCCCGTCTGGTATATCCTAGTCTAATAACCAATCCCCCCATCTAGTTTGAGAAACAATATCCTCACTACATTATGGAGTTAAACAACCTCTCTCATTCCCCAATTATCCGAACTAAGAGCACCAGGAAACCTTTTGGTAGCTCCCTCTCTCGTCTTATTTCGGTGAGTCCAGGGACCCGTGCATTCAGGAAATGCATGCAGCTAATTCCCCTGTGTTGTGGGAGTGAGATGGAGGTGGAGCGCGCGGAGCTGCAGTTGTACAGTGAATAGAGTGTGTGAGCGCGCAATAACTCATTTGAAACACATCGCGGGAGGCTCTCAGTTCTCTGTGTGTTTGGCACTTCTGACAGATTGACATCCCCACCATCAGGGCTCAAAGTGTGGTAGTATGGGCTCCCTTACACATCTTCAACAAAGTACCCCATGTAAAGAGGCAGATACACCATCTGGAACAAAGAGGAAGGCCCTAGAAATGCTGCAGATGAGCCCGACCCCTCAACCTAGCGCTTCAACAGGTATAGTACCCTGAGGGGCGTATAATACACACACACTCACACATACCCTCATCTCTCTCTCTAATTAGCAATCCACGCCCCCAGTGAACCTGCAGACACAACAACAACAAGAAGATGATGATGAGCCCTCGATGAGATCAGTCAGAAGGAAGCTAGATGAAAACATGGACGATGGAGAGGAGGAGATGATGGAATATAGAGACTTGGGAGAGTCATACAGAGAGTACTTTATATAATCTGGTGAACCTACCAGGCAGTGGTATGAAGAAAGATAGAGCCAGACAGGATATATACTGTGTCAGAGAGTGTTGGTTATTGTTAGACATGTGACTCAGTATGTGAGAGGACAGTTCTGTAGACGCAAGGAGGTCCCATTGTGCACAGATGAGCCGTATCAAGTGCGATTTGATGTTGAGATAAAAGACAGTTGAATATTCTATTTGTTTGTTTTTGGGGTTGGAAATTGTGCGACAAGAGGCATTGTATATGTAAACATTCATGTTATTACATTTCTAGTAAAAAGGAGTGTTTACAAACATATTTGTCCACATAACGCTCTGGTTTGAGCTCGTTGGGTATCACTGATACTATCAGAGCAGCTCTAGGAGCTGAGGAGACGTCTAGTTCTAGTTCTACCCCCCTCCTTTTTGGTCACTACAATTCGACCACACAATAACATTCAATCGTCCATCAATTGTTTACACTCTAAAAAGTCTCATACTGAGAGCACTAAAACCTGTTCGATTTTCAAACAGTGATATCATTGTCAGTTTTCTATAAAAACTGAAATTGTGTATTTGAGATCGAGAGTCAATTTGGGGGTCATTGTCTTTAGTTAGAAGTAGTGGCATTGGATATTCTCCTGATTTGGCGGACAGCAGTTGAGTTGAGCTGCTCCGCAGGTAACGCTACCGAGTTAATTGTGTTGGTTGAGTAGGATAGGGACATGGTGCGGGGAAGTGGTCCCTTTCCAGTACACAAATGTACATCGCTCCGTATCTGGGTATGAAATTGAAAGTTGTAACGATTGGGTACTTTATTTGGGTAGGTATCATCGCGCGCGACGCGCACACATACGGGACATATACCCAAACCCAAAATGTGGGACAATGCATTGTTGTGAGGCAGTGCCGACCCGATCTGTGGAGTGTGGACACGAGACAGCCCCGCCAGACTTGCCCCCCCCCCCCTTGGGTTTGAACCAAACAGGGATCATGCCACTCATAAATAATACGGACCTGATTTCTTATGCGCCTGTTCTTCAGGCCAATAGCAAATTGGTTAAAGAGGGAGGTGAGGAAGACGGATACTGGTTTGAAGAGATTCCATTCATTGCACATCATCATAAAGTCAAACTGCCATTTTGTAGGTAGCAGATAGTCGTTAATCTGGGGGGGGGGGGGGTTCAGTTCTAGTCCAGGATTCTATAAGAGGAATCTTTGCCCCTTATCAGACGGATCAGGTATCATGCACAAGTAGTAGTACAAGTAGTAGAAGTATAGCACATAATACATATGGTACCTGTGTGGTAAGTAGAAGACTGACACCAAACAGATATGATGTACTAAGTAGAATCCCCTCAGCCAGGTTGGGGCCCTTCGATTGTAATGATCTGATCCGAGATCTGCTCTTACTGGTTTTAAGGGTGCTGCATCTATGCTTGTGGGTATGGTGGTGGCTATGGGACGCACTGGAGAGAAAGACATGTTATATTGGGCGGTGTTAGTTATGTAATGATGTACCAGTTGTGAGTTCGAAATTCTAGAAAACACAATCAGGTACTAAGTGAATTATGCACAACTCATAGCTGGTGTCATTAGTCCCTCTATCTCAGAGAGTCTCTATCTTTCTCTCCGATGATCTCTCTCCCCCTCCCCTCTCTCATCTCGCCCTCTCTCTCTTCCTCCAAACACCACACCACACTTGCGGGAATTTTATATTTCAAAACTTACATGGTTGCCTTAGTGAGGAGGTATATAGCTACAGCGAGGGAGACAGTTATAACGAGTATCTGAAGAATACCAAACAATGCTGAGAATCCTGTCGCAAACTGAAACACATGGGATTTAGAACTTAGTGTTTCAGTTTGACACACAAGTATTTCCACAACCCGTAGTCATATGAATTATTAAAATATTAAATAGTTTGGTACGGCCATGTCCCCTTCCTTTTTGGGAACTAAACTTAGCGCCCACGATATCGTGAGAGAGGACAGCGCAGGAGGGAAAGAAAAGATGGGATATCATACCCAAATGAATATTCGGGGATTACTTGTTATGGCGACTCTACCTTGGTGTAGGTGAATGGTCCAACTGTTAGTTGGCCATTGTAGTTCCACACGCAGAGGTGTCCCTCACTATCATATTGGAAGTAACTGTTCTTGATAAAGGCGCAGGGAACCAGAAATAAAAATATCGCAAGATACCTGGGGAGGGGGAGGGAGGGGAGAGTGAGGGAGGGGGAGGGAGGGGGAGGGAGGGAGGGGAGAGTGAGGGAGGGGGAGGGAGGGGAGAGTGAGGGAGGGAGGGTAACAATGGCAGTGAAGGGGACAGAGGTAGTAGTAGTACGGTATAGGGGGCGAGTAGTAGTACTATTTGTTACATGAGCCATGTGACTCCGGGCCACGTGTCTCTAGACACCAGATGTGCAGCTAGTGAGCGGAGAGAGAGAGAGAGAGAGAGAGAGAGAGAGAGAGAGAGAGAGAGAGAGAGAGAGAGAGAGAGAAGATGGATTTATACGCACTACGACTACATGGATTATTCCAGGTAGCTATTTCTCCTGTGTAATTTGAGCGATAATAACCAAAGTGAGAGATGGAAGCAGATCGAAGAATTGATGGGGGAAAAGAACGGAGAGAGAAATGGGAAACATACTGGGAAGAAATAGAAAGGTCCGAATTGAAAAGTACTCATGTCTATCGTCATTCTCGCAATTATAAAATTATATAATTTCTCTCTCTCTCTCTCTCTCTCTCTCTCTCTCTCTCTCTCTCTCTCTCTCTCTCTCTCTCTCTCTCTCTCTCTCTCTCTCTCTTCTTCGTTTTTGTCACCTGAAAAAGGAGGAAAGTCGGAGTGATCGTGTTCGTATGTGACATCGAAAGGAGAGCGGGTCGATATAGGCGTAGGTCTGAAGGACGCATATCAGTGAGACGGTTGAACCAGATGCGAGGATCATGAATATCACTGCCATCCCATACAGGTTGCAGAGATGAGACAGGAAGGACCTGGAGGAGGGGGGGGGGGAGATCAGGATTCAGGGGACCTGGATGAAGGGGGGGGGGGGCTAAAGACTTGTTGAGTAAGGGGTACGTGTTACTCAACCACTAAAGACAGGAATAATTGGAGCTAGCTGATTATAATTGGTGTGTCTATAGACCAATAATACTGTGTGTTTTTAAATGACTGAGACTGTTCAAATCGACATAGCGTCAAAAGTTGTGAATATTTTGCTCTGAAATTTTAGGACAAGGTAGATGGCTACCTGCCATTTATTGTACTCGAATTTCAGCAAAATCGGTCGTTCCTGAATGAACCTGTAGCCCGAAAACCTCCTCTAACTTTGAGCGCTCAGATCTCTGCAACCTGATGAGGTAGAGAGCTCAAACTTTCACAATATGTTGATTAGACAATTTAAAAACTTTTGGCTGCTTGGTTTGGCGATATCTTTTTTAGTTCCTTCGCAGGAACACGGCAAAGTGGTGTAAGTCGGCCTAATTTGGAGCATTTTTGCACTCAGGTATCACGTATCACGTGTCTTACTGGGGGTAATCAGCCCTCAGCCATGTATTACACCGATTATGTAATTGGTGCTGAGTGTGGTAAAGTGTGGCGCTTCGTCAGCAGACGTGTTCAATGTTCATAGTGTCCGAAATCGGTCACAAGCTGAAATCCAGACAAACTTTTCTAATTCTCTTCCTTTACATTCTGCTGTCCCTCTCTCTTTCTTGTTACAAGGTCACGTGATTAGATGTGGAACATCTCGACATGATAACAACGTCTAGTGTCACCGATTCGCTCTCTCTATCTGCTGAGTATAACTCTCTCGTCATGACGAAGAAGATTTGACTCTCTTCCTTTCTCTCTATTTCTCTCGCTATCTCTTTCTCTCTCTCCCTCTCTCTCTTGTCATGACGAAGCGCCACACTCTACCACACTCAGCACCACAGCTAGTCACGTGACCCTGTCAACGATTTCAGACACTATGATCACGTCTACTGACGAACTACGAAGCGCCACACTTTGCCACACTCAGAACCAATTACAGAATCGGTGTAACACATTGCTTGGGGCTGATTACCCCCAGTAAGACACGTGATACGTGATACCTGAGTGCAAAAATGCTCCCAATTAGGCCGACCTACACCACTTTGCCGTGTTCCTGCGAAGGAACTAAAAAAGATATCGCCAAACCAAGCAGCCAAAAGTTAGTAACTTATCTAATCAACATAGTGTGAAAGTTTGAGCTCTCTACCTCATCAGGTTGCAGAGATCTGAGCGCTCAAAGTTAGAGGAGGTTTTTGGGCTACAGGTTCATTCAGGAACGACCGATTTTACTGAAATTCGAGTACAATAAATGGCAGGTAGCCATCTACCTTGTCCTAAAATTTCAGAGCAAAATATTCACAACTTTTGACGCTATGTCGATTTGAACAGTCTCAGTCATTTAAAAACACACAGTATAACTGCACACAGATCCCACACAGAACCATCCCTTCCCACACAGAACCATTCCGTCTAGGCTGATCGTTATGACGTCACAGATGGTTTAAATCCCAACTCCCTATCCTAATTATCCGAGTAGTGTGGGAACTGGGAACCGCTAACATAATAACACCATCTCTCTCATTTCAAGGGAGGATCCATCTCACTCATCTATCTAATCAATGAGATGAGGTGAGATAGTACTCACTACCAACTCACCAAAGGTTGTCACTGACCAACCCAAACCCCACTCCAAACTAACACCAAACCCCACCCCAAACTAACACCAATTCTGGCCAAAACTAATCCTTAGCCCCGGCCCAAAACCAATCTCCCCTAGTTACTTTGGGCTGTAGAAGGTAGCAATAAAGAGCGGTATTATCACTATTGCTGTTATCATGTCCTCCAGACACAGCCCATACACGAGGCCGTTGATGGGAGTCCGACAGTAACGGTGCCGGTACGTGAACAATATAGTAGTGTTCAATAGGAGTATCAACACTGATATCACCTGTAAATAAGGAGGGGGTATTGATATTGGAGTAGTTTGGCAGAATCATTCTCTAGTGCCAAACAGAGGGGAACAGCGGGGACATGCAGGGGGCAGTAAGAGAGACAAGGCAGGGGACATGCAGGGGGATAGCTAACAAGGCGGGGGGGGGCATGCTAGTCAGGGGATAGCATTAGCATGTATCACAGTTGGGAAGGGGAGAGGTATTATAGTGGTAGATTGGGGTTGCCTGGGCCCACAGGGGACTATAATCGCAAAGCGAATTCGCCAGCACTAGGAGAATAGCGCCCCTCCCCCCACCATCAGGAACTGCCCATTGGTACAGGTTCACACTATAGGTGGCGACGGGTTCGGGAGAGTAAACTCCTTCGAAAGTCACAGGATTTTGATTCTAATTTCCTATGAGTCTTGGATCCGTGACTCTATCCCCCTGCGACAGGTGGGGATAGGGCCTTCTAATCTAGGTCTTGATTATTGAGTTTATTTGCTTTTTCGATTAGCTTGATAGCTACCGCGTAGCCCGTATTTGTAATCAATATTGTGGCCTCATCTTTCAGTGATTCAATAGCATAGGTTCATTCGAGTGTTAATCGCATTAGTTATTATGATGTAAAACGAGGCACAGAATTATCTCACGATCCAATGTTGAGGGTTAGGGTTAGGGTTAGGGGTTAGGGTTTAACATTCTCACGGTTCAGCTAGTAACAATCAGAGACCGGAGAGGGTTTAGAGAGGGTTTAGAGAGGGGCCAGAAGAGGTTTTATTCCTCAGGGGTTAGGGTTAGGGTTAGGGTTAGGGTTTTTCCATCAATCTACAGTCCTCCGGCCCCACTGCCTCGCCCCCTTTCGCTGCAACAGGAGGACACATCGCAAGTGACCTGGATAGATGGCAGGGAGAGAGAGAGAGATATAGAGAGAGAGAGAGGAGTAGAGAGAGAGGAAGGGAAGAGAGAGAGAGAGACCGAGGAGTAGAGAGAGAAGAGACGAGAGAGAGAGAGGGAGCGAGAGAAGAGGAAGAGATAGAGGAGAGAGAGAGGTAGGAAGAGTGAGAAGACGAGAGGAGGAATTAGGAGAGAGAGAGAGCGAGAGAGAGAGAGAGAGAGAGAGAGAGAGAGAGAGAGATATGACGGTCATTCAGCCGCATAGAACACTTTGTTATTAGACCAGTTAACTATGTAGCTAATGACTGCTGTATCCTAGACAGCTGGATCGATCCACTCAGTCACTGGAACAAAGATATGTGCAGTGGGAGATAGATCACAGTGGGAGATAGATCACAAGAGAGAGGGAGAGAGAGAGGTAGAAGGTATCATGATACAAGAAACAACATGGTACTACCTTGACGAGGCAGTCAGGGGGATGGTTGTCAGACCCTTCGTTGTACTCAATAAGATCCTGCATCTGCATGTGACTCATTTCTAGCATTCCCTTCAGAAGTGTCTAGGGAGGGAGTTTTACACAATCAGTATAATAGTAATCAGTGCAGAAGATATGAAGGGATATTCTATCGAGACAATTCATACTGGTCCCTGATTGGCTGATAACCAGTCACGTGACCTAAATAACGAGTTCTGATTGGACAATTCATATTGGGAGGGATGAAGACCAGTATCATGAGAGAAGACACCCCTGTCTCCTCCCAACTTAGAATGGGGGAAGGGGGTGGGCATTCAAACCTGGAACTTGTTGATTCTGTTTTGTTTGAGTTTAGCACGGAATACTAAACGAGCACATTTCTGTTCGAACCCGAGGCTCCGTATCTTGATCAGAATGTTATCCAACTCTTCGTAACTGCCACCCTCTAGCGTTCTCTCTAGGGTATCTGAGCTGTGCAGATTGGAGGGTTACTAACTAATAACTGCCACCCTCTAGCGTTCTCTCTAGGGTATCTGAGCTGTGCAGATAATACTCGTGTCAAGGTTACTAATGTTAACTGTGCAGATGATACTCGTGTTAATGGGACCACACTGTACAACATATGACGTAGTGACGTAGTATGCAACGTAGTATGTAACGTACTGTTGAAGAAAAAAGAGGACCTCTCTGGCCCATTTCAGAATTCTCTCTTCTTCATTAATTTTCTTCCTTGAAGCCTTTTCAATTATTGGACCCATTGTGAGAGCGTCTCTCTTGGTGAGCTCCACGGCGAGATCCCATAAAATACGGGCCTTTAGTACCCGACCATCACACATTATCTGTAAAGGGGGGGGTGGATATTACTACACCATCACCAGATCAAATCAGTATATATTATATAGTTTATATACCTTTCGTTGGAGTGCCTGGTCAATGTGGATGGCGTCTTCATGGTATCTCTGAGCTTTCTCAAGGATCTCTGATGCTATCTTGGCCCTGCTCTCAGCAAGTTCTAGTTCAATCCTCTGCTTCTGGAGACCATCTTCCGCGTTTTGCTAAAACAAGAATGAAACAATTAGAGTCTCCAAGAGATAGAGGAGATGACATGTCCATTTCTCATTTCAATTCAACTCCCCTGTCCCTCCCTATTTTCTGTAACTCACATTTTCACACTGCCACGCAGCGTCTTCCTGTCTGCATGCGTCCATATACCCACTACGCAGCTTATCTACTGCTCCCGTTCTATTCCAACTTTTCACCTAGCAGAAACGTGTCATGTGATGTGAGAGGCTGGTCAATTTTAATTTGTCACCATGACAACCCCCTCCCCAACCAACCTGGTCGACGGTTATCTTTTTCTCAGATAGAGAATCAATCCTGTTTTCAGATGTGTTCTTGTGGCAAATGTAAGCTAGAATTGCTGCCACCACAAGGAGTCCCACAGCGCCTCCAGTTCCATAGACCACACTGGGTGGGAGGGGGGTTATTGTTTAGTTATTGTTTAGAGATGGTCGGTGAGAACTTGCCTAGGTAGGGGTTGAACAAGTGAGAACATGGTCTAGATGGTCGATAAAGGAAAGGTTATATGCATCATTGCATTTATTTAATTCTTCTAAATATAGTTATTCAACATGGGATTATGTGGGCTAAAGTTACATATCGAGGCAGACCTTTGTAGCATACCCCTTTTCAGACTCTAAAGCGAACCCAGATCTCTATATTTATATGTAGGACTGAACCACGATACATGTGTGTAGGAGGTATTACACGATACATGAGAGGTGGGGCAACCCTGGGCGGAGTGGGTGGGGGGGCAACACTGGGTGGGGGGGGGGGTGGGGGCAACACTGGGTGGAGTGGGTGGGGGCAACACTGGGTGGGGGGGGGGGGCAACACTGGGTGGAGTGGGTGGGGGGTAACACTGGGTGGAGTGGGTGGGGGCAACACTGGGTGGGGGGGGGGGGGGCAACACTGGGTGGAGTGGGTGGGGGGTAACACTGGGTGGAGTGGGGTGGGGGGGGGCAACACTGGGTGGAGTGGGTGGGGGGGGGGGGCAACACTGGGTGGAGTGGGTGGGGGGGGGCAACCCTGGGCGGGGGGGGGGACACTGGGCGGGGGGGGGGGGTAACACTGGGTGAAGTGGGTGGGGGCAACACTGGGTGGGGGGTGGGGGCTAGTATACCACAAACTATACTACTGGCATGGTGTCAACTGCATTACGTTGCCTGTAGCACCTGACAAAACAGTACGTACTACTTCCAGGTGTGGTTGGTCAGGCAGCAGTGAATTCCATCCTCTCCGCAGCAGTCGTACTCGTCAGGACAACTAGTGGGATAATAGGAGTCAGGACAACTAGTCGGAATAATAGGAGTCAGGACAACTAGTCGGGTAATAGGAGTCAGGACAACTAGTCGGAATAATAGGAGTCAGGACAACTAGTGAGATAATAGGAGTCAGGACAACTAGTCGGGTAATAGGAGTCAGGACAACTAGTCGGGTAATAGGAGTCAGGACAACTAGTGGGATAATAGGAGTCAGGACAACTAGTGAGATAATAGGAGTCAGGACAACTAGTGAGATAATAGGAGTCAGGACAACTAGTCGGGTAATAGGAGTCAGGACAACTAGTGGGATAATAGGAGTCAGGACAACTAGTGAGATAATAGGAGTCAGGACAACTAGTCGGGTAATAGGAGTCAGGACAACTAGTGGGATAATAGGAGTCAGGACAACTAGTCGGGTAATAGGAGTCAGGACAACTAGTGAGATAATAGGAGTCAGGACAACTAGTCGGGTAATAGGAGTCAGGACAACTAGTGGGATAATAGGAGTCAGGACAACTTGTCGGGTAATAGGAGTCAGGAAAACTAGTCGGGTAATAGAAGGAGTCAGGACAACTAGTCGGATAATAGGAGTCAGGACAACTAGTCGGGTAATAGGAGTCAGGACAACTAGTCGGGTAATAGGAGTCAGGACAACTAGTGGGATAATAGGAGTCAGGACAACTAGTCGGGTAATAGGAGTCAGGACAACTAGTGGGATAATAGGAGTCAGGACAACTTGTCGGGTAATAGGAGTCAGGAAAACTAGTCGGGTAATAGGAGTCAGGACAACTAGTGGAATAATAGGAGTCAGGACAACTAGTCGGGTAATAGGAGTCAGGACAACTAGTGGGATAATAGGAGTCAGGACAACTAGTGGAATAATAGGAGTCAGGACAACTAGTGAGATAATAGGAGTCAGGACAACTAGTCGGGTAATAGGAGTCAGGACAACTAGTGGGATAATAGGAGTCAGGACAACTAGTCGGAATAATAGGAGTCAGGACAACTAGTGGGATAATAGGAGTCAGGACAACTAGTGGGATAATAGGAGTCAGGACAACTAGTGAGATAATAGGAGTCAGGACAACTAGTGAGATAATAGGAGTCAGGACAACTAGTGAGATAATAGGAGTCAGGACAACTAGTCGGGTAATAGGAGTCAGGACAACTAGTTGGATAATAGGAGTCAGGACAACTAGTGGAATAATAGGAGTCAGGACAACTAGTTGGATAGAAGGAGTCAGAGATAGTTATAAGTGGGCACTGTTCCATTGAAAACGCGACTTACTAGTGTGTCAAGTAGGAGGTGGATTTGCAAACTTCATACGCTCCAACTGAAACCAATGGAACCAGGAAAACCTGAGATAACGATATATTAATACCGCATCTTTATAAAAGATATTTCAGCTCCACTGACCTGGATAACTGTGTGTAACAACATGATGAGAAACAAGAAAACAGAAGTGTGTGTGTGTTCGCATGCAGTGCACGCCACACGTCATACTTGACAAGAACACACTGGAATCTTTTTAGGAAGGAAAATGACAGTTCCATGTTATTTAAATGATGAATAATTCAAGTTCAGTAACAAATATCGTACTCAAGTACGGCTGATACCAACTCTGAGTTCTGACCGTGGCGACAACCGATAACTCATAATTTAAACTTTTATAAATACTATGTAAATACTATGTATGTATGTATCCACCCTCCCACTCCCAGGTTGGCAAACACAACTGTACAGGAGGGGCGGCAGACGAGAGTTTCAAAAAAAATAACGGAAATCTGCCGACAAAATCCGCCATCTTGGATCATACGCGGAAAAAATTGAAACTCGTTTCAATTTCGAAACGAGTGCGCGCGCCTAAAACTTAGCTTTAGCGATGCAATCAAAGCGCGCTGAAAAGTGAAAAGTCGCGTTGGATAAAACCCTTTCCTTGTTGGGGTTCGTGAATTTAACTTTCCTTCTTATTAGTTCAGATGATTTGTATAATTCCTAATGTGAATTGTATTAGTGGATAATTGAATTGTATTAGTGGATAATTATTCCCAAATACTGTTTGTTTTTTGAATCTTGAAATCAAGGTACCGGTGCCACGGTGGTTGCTTTCTGCGCCATTTCATTAGGAGTAGGACAGTGCACAGGCCGAATTACGCCTAAAAGGCGTAATTCGGCCTTTTTGGTAGCCCCTCGGGAGGGTGTTATTCACACATCTAATTGATCAATGAAATAATATAACTCAGTAGATCTCTCTTTCACACCAAGCTTAATTAGGGCGTGAAAAACCATCTCACACGGAGTTTGTGCGTCTGTGTGTCAGTATTTTTCTTCCCATGGAACCGAAGTGCTCACTTTCAAACGGCAGACTCTTTTGCGGAGTTCTGCCCATGGAACTAGGGGGTAAGGAGTAGGACAACAGGACTCTTATAGTTGTCTCAGAAAAGACTGCCCTCTCCTTTCCGGGTGGAGCAGTACTACACCATACTGCTGCAGTACCCCGTCGACCTCATCACTGGGAATATTAAATCAGGAGCAGCTCTCCACGCTCTCCACACCGATCACGAGATCAACTGGAGTGCTACGGAGATCCTGTCTACTGCGGCATCATCGGCCCACCTAGACATGTTAGAACAGGCGGCCATCCAGACCCTCCAGCCCTCGCTCAACCGGACTTCCAAAGCTCCTTCCGTCAGCCAGCAATGGGACCCCATCCTCCCCATTGTTGCATCCTCCTTCAACCCCCGTAGTGCCAATATCCCCGCCTTCCAGTCTCCCTCCGTCCCCACTCCCCCTGCCACTAACCCGTCTCACGTATCACAGCTGTAGCCCCCCTCTCCCTCCCTGCTCTCACCCCCCCCCTCTCATCATACCACAACAACCCAGCTCACCACCCTATCTCGTCTCCACCCTGTCACCCAATCCAATCACACCCTGGGTATTTATACCCACCACTCAACCCATTCACCCTTTCCGCTGATGAAGATTACCCCAGTGTAATTGAAAGCTACGGTAAATTTGTTTTCCAAAGTACCAAAATACCTCGTGTTTACCTTGTCTATTGTTTCCTGGTACTATCAGCCCTCTATGGATCTACAGCCTCCACGAGACTCAGCATCCAACAGCCCACCCTAGCGGTCACCTCGTGCCACATCGCCTTCTCAAACTTTT
>CM035350.1:10378032-10413032 GCA_020137815.1 Hormiphora californensis
CACTTTGTGTTTTCAGAATCTTGTGAGAATACAAGTTGCAACTTTGTGTTTTCCAGAATCTTGTGAGGAATTGAGGAATACAAGTTTGCAACTTTTGTGTTTTCAGAATCTTGTGAGAATACAAGTTGCAACTTTGTGTTTTCAGAATCTTGTGAGAATACAAAGTTGCAACTTTGTGTTTTCAGAATCTTGTGAGAATACAAGTTGCAACTTTGTGTTTTCAGAATCTTGTGAGAATACAAGTTGCAACTTTGTGTTTTCAGAATCTTGTGAGAATACAAGTTGCAACTTTGTGTTTTCAGAATCTTGTGAGAATACAAGTTGCAACTTTGTGTTTTCAGAATCTTGTGAGAATACAAGTTGCAACTTTGTGTTTTCAGAATCTTGTGAGAATACAGGTTGCAACTTTGTGTTTTCAGAATCTTGTGAGAATACAAGTTGCAACTTTGTGTTTTCAGAACTTGTGAGAATACAGGTTGCAACTTTGTGTTTTCAGAATCTTGTGAGAATACAAGTTGCAACTTTGTGTTTTCAGAATCTTGTGAGAATACAAGTTGCAACTTTGTGTTTTCAGAATCTTGTGAGAATACAAGTTGCAACTTTGTTTGTGTTTTCAGAATCTTGTGAGAATACAAGTTGCAACTTTGTTTGTGTTTTCAGAATCTTGTGAGAATACAAGTTGCAACTTTGTGTTTTCAGAATCTTGTGAGAATACAAGTTGCAACTTTGTGTTTTCAGAATCTTGTGAGAATACAAGTTGCAACTTTGTGTTTTCAGAATCTTGTGAGAATACAAGTTGCAACTTTATGTTTTCAGAATCTTGTGAGAATACAAGTTGCAACTTTGTGTTTTCAGAATCTTGTGAGAATACAAGTTGCAACTTTGTGTTTTCAGAATCTTGTGAGAATACAAGTTGCAACTTTGTTTGTGTTTTCAGAATGCAACTATAGAACTCTCCCGCCAGATATGACTGATATGACTGGTTCATTGATTTGATGACAGACAAGCAGAATTACATTCTCTATTTTCAAGTTTATTAATCTCTGTTTTCATTAATCGTCGATTCCGATTTACCGAGATTTACCCAGAGCTCGCAAAGTTCAATTATCTTCTTCAACTTCAATTGTTTTTGTTTAGCCATGATTGCATCCACTCCCATCATGATGGCTCTCCAGTTGTCTCCCCACCCTGGATTTCATTATATACGTGCCACATATTATAACACACACACACACACGGCACACAGCTATAATAACTCCCCACACCTACTGCAGCACGTCCCCTATACCGATCCACTCCACACTGCACGTCCTCCACACGTGTTAATGTCACATATAGAGCTCCAACTATTCAACTATTCAACTATAGATTCTTAATGTTGACTGTTAATCACTCCCTTACACCGCACAAGTGTTACCCTTCCTAATTGAATGATGTTTTTACCACCGCAAATTTATCTCAAAAGTCAAATTGTGCGACATCTTTCTTCCGATAGTGTGCAGGCGGGGGGGTAATCATGGTGACAAATGGTGACAAATGGTGACATATGGTGACTCATCTGACCATTTAGGGTATGTCACCATCACCATTTGTCACCATTTGTCACCATTTGTCACCATTTGTCTCCATTTGTCACCATTTGTATCCATTTGTCACCATTTTTTGACGAAATTTGCGGATTTCGGCAGAATCTATATTATAATTTGGAGATGTCGCGTCGAAGTTTTTTCATCCGATCAATATCAATAGGGTGTGTTTTCGAAAGCTCAGGATTAGCTTAGTCGATTAGAAAAAGAATTAGTCTAATCCCAAGTAGGGTTTTTGAAAAAATCGACATCAAAGATCAAAAACCACAAATAATAACCGGGTAGGAATGGGTGCTCCTTCATAAAACATTTTATGCGACCAAAGCTGTTAAGCTGTTTTGGAACTTCCAGTGGAAGTTTCTTATTATTTTCGAATGAATTTTAACAATTCAGTCCCCATAGTTACCACTTCAGTTGCCATGGCAACCGTGTTATTTCCGTTAAAAGTGGCAAAAACAACCACACGGCAAAGCCGTGTGGGTTATCAAAAAGCCCTTACTTGGGGCGCACCCAATGGGTGCGCTAGTCTCTATTATAATTTGGAGATGTCGCGTCGAAGTGGCCGTTCGTTCAGCGGTATCTAAGCGACAGTGCTCCTTCATAAAATACTTTATGTGCCCAAAGCTGTAAAGCTGTTGTTTAAACTTTTGGAACTTCCAGTAGAAGTTTGTTGATATTTTTGAATGAATTTTAACATGCCAGTCCCCATAGTTACCAAATCAGTTGCCATGGCAACCGTGTTATTGAAAGGGGCGAAAAGAACCACCCGGCGAAGCCGGGTGGGTTATCAAAAAGCCCTTATTTCAGGCGCACCCAATGGGTGCGCTAGTTCTGTAAAATTTTGCAAAAAAAAAGTCATGAAAATTTTTCAAAGGTAACTCAACCACGTCCGAATCGTGTTTCGAATCAGTGCATCTTATCGCACGTCCTGTCGCTAATTAGACGGTTCGAAACGAACCGATACGTGATCCCCATGAGGCCAGTTTAACAAGCGTCAAAATTGCGATTCGATGGGCCTCATGGGGATCACATATCTGTTCGTTTCGAAACGTTTAATTATCGGCAAGACATGCAATAAGATGCACCGATTCGAAACACGATTCGGACGTGGTTTTTCAACAACAAAAAATTCAAAAAAATTCAAAAAAAATTCAAAAAAAAAGTTCAAAAAATTTTGGGGGAAATTTATCCTGCCGTTAAATCGGGGTGCCGCTAAATCGGGGGCCGTTAAATCGGGGTCCGACTGTACCTCCTATTCCTAATAGTTGCATCACTTTACGCCGTACGGTAATTAAGACAATTTCAATAAATTTGAATTGATAGTGACTAATTGGGACGTTTTTGCAGGTTTTAACTTTTAAGTTTGATTTTGAGCCGTATAAGTAGGGTCGGTTAAAATTCCAGACCCAACTTCCCACAACCGACCCTACTACCGGTTGCAGAGATCAGTAATGCCCATTAAGAAGAATTGACGAGGTTGTTAGTTGAAGTTGATAAGATTTGTTATTGTTTAGTGTTTTACAGATAAAACAGCGTGTCTTGTTAATAGCGATAAACAATGTGACTAAAAACTCCTAAATAACGGAGTTATACAGAAATTTAAACATGATGTCATGATACAGTCCCCTCTCTTCTAAGCCTTGTTAGGGAAGCCAGGCCAGCCCGCAGCGAACGGAGCGTTGATAGTGTAGGTTTTATTGGTGCACTCCTCACTCTTCAACCATTCAGCGATGTTGGGTAGATCTGCAACCCGTTGCATGTACTCACTCACCTCACCAGTGAAACTTTCCGGAGTCAGGGCCCGGATATGGTCCAGATACTCGTACGCCAAGATATCAATATAGGTGACCTTGTCTCCAAAGATGAAAGGCTTGACAACGAATTTCGCAAACCTCTCCAGGAAAACTCTCAACTTTGTGATGAACCCCTCTTTGAGGTTTTCAAAATCAGCGCTGTCCGAGAGCGTAGCGAGGTCCGTTCTCTGTGACTGGACCACCAATTCCACCATGTCTCCCTTGGCGAGGTCATCCGGCATCATATCAAACTTTCGGCCCAGGTATCTCATAATAGCGAGGGACTCTGTCATCTTCACATCTCCATCAATAAGGTAGGGAAGGTTGGGGAAATCCATACCGAGATTCTCTTTAGTTTCACCGAACCACATTCCCATTCCCTCTTCAGTGACGGGGATGGTAGCATCCTTAAACTCTACACCTTTATATCTGAGGAGCAGCCTAATGGGCTCCCCTCGCCCCCTAAGTGCCCAGTATCCCAGTTCCATTGTGTAGAGGGTGCTAGATCAGGGGGGAGGGAGATATTAGTTGGATAGAGGGAGATATTAGTTGGATAGAGAAAGAGGGAGATATCTCAAAGGGATGGTTGGGTGTTAGGGGGGATATACTAAAAAAAATTCCCTTGAAAAAGGTAAGGACGAATTCAATTTATAAGGGGGGGGGGAAAAAGGTTTATATGTCTTTACCCACAATAGAAGATTTTTTTTAAATCATTTTGACTCGAAAGTGATGGAAATCAGGAAAATAATCACGTCATATAAGAATCGCTTTTAAGATGAAAGGGAAGGGCAGGGGTTAATCAACACTCCCGTTACCCCCGGTTATCGGCTTGTGGGCCATTTGGAAAAGGGTCTGCCAGCCTTTTGGGGGGAAAAAAAAACCAATAAAAAAAGGAAAAGCGTGAATTTCCCTTTACTGCAGAGGTGCTCCCTAACAAAAACACCCCCATAAAAGCAATCTTTTGGGGAACACTGTGTGACCCCCCGGGGGGCGGGAAAAAATCCTAAACGAATGTTTAATACAGCATGGGTTTAAAAGGTTTCCCCCTTTATTTAAAAAAGCTATGGGGTTTTTATACCCATTGAAAATTTTTTCTGGGGCCCAAAAAATTTTGGGAAAAAATTAATTTTCCTTAAAACCGATTTTATTTGTTAAAAGTTTTAAAAACTTTGGCCCAAAAATTCCCGGGGGATGGGCCCCAGTAGTTTTTTGGGAAACGGCTAAAAAAATTCCCAAAAAAAATTGCTTGGGGGTTTTTGTACCCCCCTTGCACAACACATTTAAAGCGAAATTAACCCCCCTTTTGGAACCCCCCCCGGTTTTCCCATAACATCATATTATCCCTTTGTAGGAAAGCCCCCAAGGGGGAAAATGGGGGACAAGGGTAAATCATCTAAAAATTTTTGGTCATGTCACCATACCATTTTGTAAACATTTGTCACCTTTTGTCACCATGTTTTACCCCCAGGGGTCCCAATTTACAGTGCATTCAGTTTACAAATTGGCCAGCTTTTAAAAAACCCCGGGGTTTTATAGGGTTTTGGGGGCAGGGGGGGTAGGGGGAAAACCCCAAACGCACTCTCATAGTCTCTACCGAAACCCGGGGTTTTTTTTTAAAAACCCTTTTAAGTGTTTTTTTAACCCAAAGTTTCTAGGTTTTTCCCCCCCCCCCCAAAAAGGGGAAAATTTTTTTTTTCCCAAAAACCTTTTTTTTTTGGGGGGGGGGAAAAAAAAGGGGGGGGGGGGAAAAAATTTTTTTAAAATTTTTTTTTTCCCCCAAAAAAAAAAATTTTTTTTTTTTTTTCTCTTTTTTTTTCCTTTTTTTTTTTTTTGGGGGGGGGGGGGCCCCCCCCCCAAAAAAAAAAAAAAAAGGGGGGGGGAAAAAAAGGAAAAAAAAGGGGGGGAAAAAAAAAAAAAAAAAGGGGGCGAGAGAGGGGGGGGAAAAAAAAAAAAAATTTTTTCCCCCCTTTTTTTTTTCTTTAAAAAAGGGGTTTTTTTTAGGCCCTTTGGGTTTTTTTGGGGTTTTTGGGGAAAAAAAAAGGGGGGGGGGGGGGGGGGGCCCCGGGGGGGAAAAAAAGGGGGGCCCCCCCTTTTTTTTTTAAAGGGGGGGGGGTTTCCGGGGAAATTTTTTTTTGGGGGGGGGGTTTTTGGGGGGGGGGGGTTTTTTTTAAAGTTTTTTTTTTGGGCCCCTTTTTTCCCGGGGGTTTGGGGGAAAAAAAAACCCCCTTTTTTTTTTTTTCTTCCCCCCCCCTTTTTTCCCCCCCCCCCCCCTTTTTTTTTTAAAAAAAAAATTTTTTCCCCCCCCCCCCCCCTCTTTTCCCCTTTTTCCCCCCCCCTTTTTTTCCCCCCTTTTTTTTTAAAATTAAAATTTTTTGGGGGGGGGGGGGGGAAAAAAAAAAAAAAAGGGGGGGGTTTAAAAGGGGGAGCCAAAAAAAAGGGAAAGGGAAAAAGGGGGGGTTTTTTGGGGGAAAACCCGGGGGGTTTTTTGGGGAAAAAATTTTTCCTTTTTCCCAAAAACCAAAGGGAAAAAAAAGAAAGGGGGAAGGGGGGAGGAAAAAAGGGGGAAGGGGGGGGGGGAAAAAAAAAGAAGGGAAAAAAAGGGGGGGGTTTTTTTATCCAATTTTCCCCCCCCCCCTTTTTTTCCTTTTTAAAATTTTTTAAAAAAAACCCCCCCTTTTTTTTTTTTTTTTTCCCCCCCCCCCCAAAAAAATTTTTTTTTTTTTTTTTTGGGGGGGGGGGGGTTTTGGTTTTTAAAAAAAGGGGTTTTTTAAAATTTTTTCTTTTCCCCTTTTCTTTTTTTTAAAATTTTTCCCCTTTTTTTTTTTTCCCAAAACCTTTTTTTTTTTTTCCCCCCAAAAAAAATTTTTTTTTTTCCAAAAAAAATTTTTTTTCACCTTTTTTTCCTTTTTTTTTTTAAAAAATTTTTAAAAAAACCCCTTTTTTAATTGGGTTTTTTTTTGGGGTCCCCAAAAGGGGGAAAAAAAAACCCCCGGGGGTTTTTTTTTTTTAAATAAAAAAGCCCGGGGGGGGAAAAAAAAATTTTTTTTTTTTTTTTAAAGGGCCAAAAAAGGGGGAAATTTTTTAAAAAAAAGGGGGTTTTTTTTTTTTGGGGGTTTTTGGGGGGTTTTTTTTTTAAAAACCTTTAAAATTTTTTTTTTTTTTTTTTAGTATTGGGGTTTTTTTAAGGGTTTTTGGTTTTTTTCCCAGGGGGGGGGGGGGTTTTTTTTAAAAAAAATTTTTGGGGGGGTTTTTTTTTTTTTTTTGGGAAAAAAAATTTTTTAAAAAATTTTTTTTTTCCCCGGGGCCTTGGGGGGCCCTTTTTTTTTTTAAATTTTTTTTTTAAAAAAAATTTTTTTTTTTTTTTTTTTTACCAAAAGGGTTTTGGGGAAAAAGGGGGGAAAAAAAAGGGGGTTTTGGGGGGGGGAAGGGGGAAAAAAAGGGGGCCCCTTTTTTTTTTGGGGGTTTTTTGTTTTCCCTTTTTTTTTAAAAAAACCCCCCCTTTTTTTAAAATTCTTTTAAATTTTTTTTTTCCCCCTTTTTTTTTTTTTCCCCCCCCCTGTTGGGTTTTTTGGGGGGGGGGGAAGGGGGGAAAAGGGGGGGAGGGAAAAAGGGGGGGGGAAAAAAAAAAAGGGGGGGGGGAAAAGGGAAAAGGGGGCCCCAAAAAAAAAAAAGGGGGGGGGGGGGAAAAAAAGGGGGGAAAAAAAAAGGGGGGGGTTTTTTAAAAAAGAAAAAGGGGGGAAACCAAAAAAAAAAAAATTTTTGGGGGAAAAATTTTTTAAAAGGGGGGGTTTTTTTTAATTTTTAAAAAAAAATTTTTTGGGAAAAAAAAACCCCAAAAAAAAAAGGGGGGGGGGGGAAGGGGGGGAAAAAAAAAGGGGGGGGGTAAATTTTTGGGGGGAAAAAAGAGGGGAGGAAAAAAAAAGGGGAAAAGGAGGGGGGGAAAAAAAAAAACCCCCAAAAAAAAAAAAAAAAAGGGGGGGGGGGGGGGAAAAAAAAGGGAAAAAAGGGAAAAAAAAAATTTTAAAAAAGGGGTTTTAATTTTAAAAAAGGGTTTTTTTCCAAACCCCCCCCCCAAAAAATTTTTTTTTTTTTTTGGGTTGGAATTTTAAAAAATTTTTTTTTTAAAAATTTTTTGGAAAAAAATTTTTTAAAAAAAATTAAAAAAATTTTTAAAAAAATTTTTTGGGGGTTTTTTAAAATTTTTTTTTTTAAAAATTTGGGGCCCCCCCTTTTTTTTTTTTGGGAAAAAAAGGGAAAAAAGGGGGGGAAAAAAAGGGGGGGAGGGGGAGAAAAAAGGGGGAAGAGGGAGAGAAGAGGAGAGAAAGGAGGAGAAAGAAAGGAAAAAAGGGAAAAAAAGGGAAAAGGGGAAAGTTTAGATAAAACCTATCGGCGAATAATGAACGGATCAGAGTTAGAAAATGATGGATGTATTTTTAAGGGTAAGATTAAATAAAACCTCCCACTAGTAGAAGGATATGTGACGGATCAATGGTCGGTATTATAGAGGGGGGGAAAATGGGGTGTGTTTTATGATTTAGAGAGGGGGGTTTAAAATGATAGGGGAGAGAGAGAGAGGGTTCACTGATCAGAGGAGAGAGAGAAATGGGTTCACTGATCAAAGGAGAGAGAAAGAGAGAGAGAAGAGAGATGGGGCAAATCAGAGGAGAGAGATTGAGGGCAAATCAGTGAACTTAGATTATCCCCAAATAGTGTTTTGCTTTTCGTAAAAGACCAAACCCCCCATGAAAACCCAAAATCAGGTATTTTGTGGGTAGTATTTTTTAAAACTTACTATATGCATTGAAAAGGTTTTTGTTTTAAGCAGGTTTGGAAAAACGACCAAAATTTTGTATAAACAATAATTTTCCCCAAATGGGGTTTTTAGGCATGGTTTCGGAATTGGGGGTACAATGAATAGTGTTGAGATCGATGTTTATAAGGAAAGATAAAAAGAAAAGAAAAGAAAAGTGAAAAAAAAAAGGGGGAGGAGAGAAGGGACAGGGGAAAAGGGGAGAGAGGAGGAGGGATGGAGAGAGAGAGAGAGAAAGGAGAGAGAGAGAGAGAGGAGAGAGAAGAGAGAGAGGGAGAGAGAGAGAGAGGAAAAGGGAGGAGAGGGGAGGAAACCTTTTCCCTCTTCCTCAACCCTTCATTCGCTTTTTCTTTTTCTCTAGCTTTAATTCACTTATATCCCTTCTTTCTTCCCCCCCTTTTAATTTATTTTTTTTGGGTTTTTCTCTTTTATGGGGTTGGTTTTTTTTAGTTTTCCATGATCTCTTTGTATACTAGAAACTACATATTAAAGTTTTTTTTAGAAAATGGTTCTGAGAAGAAGGGGGATGTACAGACAGGGGGGGGCAGACAAAAGGGCGACAGGAAAATTTCCCCAGAGTATCAAAACTTTTTTTCCTTTTTTTTTAACAAACAATTTCATTTTTTGTTTTTTTTTATGAGTGTAGTTTTTTAAATTGCCTAGCTCGAGTCTTTTGCGATCTTAGGGAAAGGGTTTTGAACAAGGAATATAGTTTAGTTTTGTTATTAATAGTTGATAAAAAAAGCAAATTTAGGGGAATGTGGGGGGATAATTGGTTTTTGAAAGCTTGAAGGGGGTTATGAATGCTCATATTAGTCAAAAAAAAAGTTTTAAGGGGGAAAAAAGCCAATTAATGGGCCAGGGGGCTATTTGTAATTCCACTAATGGAAGCTTTTGTTCCATCCGTATTTTAAAAATAGTCAATTACTATTGGCTCTCATCTCTATAGTAGCGGAAAGGGTTAGAAAAAACCAAACCCCCAAACCCCAACAAATTCCGTTCCCGATAAACCTCTCTCTCTCTCCCCTTTTTCTTTTCTCTCTCTCCCTCTCTCTCTCTCTAAACCTCTATTCTTCTATTCTCCACGTTCCTTTTATGCATGTATTGAGAGAGGGAAAGACTTAACCCTCTCTTGCAAAGAGTCTTTACACTCATTTTCTAGAGGGACCATAGCGACACAGTTGTACACACACACACAATCTCTCTCTAAAGCTTCATCTTTCTGTCGCTCTCCATCTCTCCATCTCTCTGTATCTGTCTATCTCGCTCTCTGGATCTCACAATTGTATGTGAATACCGTATGAATGCCGTGGTTATAGCGTCTCAGGAGATGACTCTTTGGATATATCATAATGCGTTGGGGGTTTTCCAGAAGAAGATACGAGAAGGCCTGAGGAGGAGGAGAGAAGGCGTGAGAGAGGGGAGAGAGAGAGTAGAGGTGTATCGATTCTAGCAGCTGAGAGAAGAGCTCTTTTCTCCTCCTCTTCTTATTACTCCTCGTCTCTACACTCTCATCCTCGTCTTCACCGAGTTCTTTCTAGTTTCTTTCTCTCTCTATAACTCTCTATAGCTCTCCCTCTTACTCTCTCTATCCCTCTATTATAGCTCTCCCTCTTTCTATGTACCTCCATCTGCAGTAGTACTGAACTGTGTTTTTGAAGTTTGCTGTTTAGTAAACAGTGTTTACCCTTCCTTTATACAACTACTACTTTATTACTTTATATTACTACCCATCATGATAGTATAAAACTATTATTTTAACCATCACAGTTATATATAACTATATTAACTATTGTAACTAGTAGAAAGAGTGGTACAATTAGTAGTACCTGCAACCACCACCAAGCTTTACAGCTGTTTTTCGAACAGAGCTGCTGAACATATCTACTTCGGGGTGGCCTTTCTTAACAGTGCTGCTTGCAGTCAAAATACGGTATCGCGAAATACAGTAATGAGACACACACGTTGCATAACGCGCGGCAAAAAGTTCATGTGTCAGCACGTACTAGCGTACTGATTGGCCACGGTTGCGCATCGTCTTACTGTATCTTCGTTTTCCATTACCGTTTTCCCACTACAAGCGACCGTGTAACCTGGGGTCACTTTGCTTGAATCGAGTGAGGTAATTATTATGACATTTCCTTAGATTTTCTAAAATCGTTCTACGCAATATTGTACACTAACTAGTACATTAGTACATTATTTCTCTCTCTCAATTGTGCTCTTTGTCTTTGCAGCTCTTGTGTGCTAGGTAACAATACCAGCAGCTAGGAAGGTTTTACCAGCTACAGAGAGATTAGAGAGAGAGAGAACAAGGGAGCGCTATTATAGAATCGATCAACCTGATTTTCCAATATGTCTATACTAGGAATCCAAGGCAAATATTACATGGTAATCTCCAGGATTTTCCTTACACTTTAGTTTAATTTCTTTGTTTAATTTCTTTATTGGTTTATTATTATGATAACTCCCTCCCCATCGTTGTTTCGTGATCCCCCCCCCCCAAGACTTAGTGTCCCCACAATTACAACCCTGTAATGACTAACTAAACATCCCCCTATCATGATGGCAGTGCTGCAGTATGAAGAATGCATTATGACCGGTAGATCCTGATTGAAAGATGACCAATCTTCTCAGAACCAGTCTCATCATATTTCTAGGTAATCAATGCTGCACAATAACACACATGGGTAACCATGGTAACTATGGTAACACATGGGGTAACAAGCATTCTATAGCCCCTTGTTACGCACAACCTATAATCTAACAACTCTTGAAATTGATATCGCCCCCGCTGAATATATCGCGTGTCTGTGTAACACACTCTCTAACATACCCTTGTCAGGCTCAATCCTGCCCGTAGTAGTTCAAGGTAAAACTCTATCTCCCTGTGTGTAATATATCCCTTGTGTGCTGCGTTACACGTGCTGTGTTATGTACTGTGTTATGTGCTGTGCAGCTGGGTGTGTGTGCTGATGAGGGGGTAATGATAACATGTGTAATGATAACATGTGTAATGATAACATGTGTAATGATAACATGTGTAATGATAACATGTGTAATGATAACATGTGCAATGATAACATGTGTAATGATAACATGTGCAATGATAACATGTGTAATGATAACATGTGTAATGATAACATGTGTAATGATAACATGTGTAGTGATAACATGTGTAATGATAACATGTGTAATGATAACATGTGTAATGATAACATGTGTAATGATAACATGTGTAATGATAACATGTGTAATGATAACATGTGTAATGATAACATGTGTAATGATAACATGTGTAATGATAACACGTGTAATGATAACATGTGTAATGATAACATGTGTAATGATAACATGTGTAATGATAACTGATATGCTGCTTGGTGAGCTGATTTTGTGTGACCTGATGATTTACCTTTTACTAAAAACGGTTCCCTGTATTAACAGTTTTATCTGCATCAATTTCTCTCTCCCTCTCTCTCTCTCTCTCTCTCTCTCTTTCTCTCTCTCTCTCTCTTTCTCTCTCTCTCTCTTTCTCTCTCTCTCTTCACTGTGTTAACACCTGCAGGTTTTATAAAGCAAGGTTCATCACACATCGAAAGTAATGGGACCTCTGCTGGATCTGGGATCCCCAAACCAACAACTAACATCTATCTAGCAGTGCTAACTGACATAACATCAATACATTACTCGGTTAGTGCTAACTGACATTACATCAATACATTACTCGGTTAGTGCTAACTGACATTACATCATTACATTACTCGGTTAGTGCTGACTGATATTACATCAATACATTACTCGGTTAGTGCTGACTGACATTACATCAATACATTACTCGGTTAGTGCTGACTGACATTACATCAATACATTACTCGGTTAGTGCTAACTGACATTACATCAATACATTACTCGGTTAGTGCTAACTGACATTACATCAATACATTACTCGGTTAGTGCTGACTGACATTACATCAATACATTACTCGGTTAGTGCTAACTGACATTACATCAATACATTACTCGGTTAGTGCTGACTGACATTACATCAATACATTACTCGGTTAGTGCTGACTGATATTACATCAATACATTACTCGGTTAGTGCTAACTGACATTACATCAATACATTACTCGGTTAGTGCTGACTGATATTACATCAATACATTATTCGGTTAGTAGACATAACTATGTATGTTAGATGTTATCTTTGCTTATACAGGGATTTCTGGTAGATATCTTCACGTGTTAACCTATCTCTCTCTGTCGATCTGTGTAATATTAGGTCATTCGGTAAATATCTGGACAGGTATGTTTGTGAGAGAACGGAGCTAGATAGAGCCAAGCGACCTGTTCCAGCGTCTTCCTTGGACATTTTTAGGTTGGACTAGGATAGTGGGAACCTTCGCCTGCTGGCAGTATTGCCTCACGAGCAATATGTTTCAATGCTACTCTAGCTGCCGCTTTATGCTAACTTTTAACTCAATTTCGGACCAATATGACCTACTTCCGGATAATTCGGAAAGTTTTTAACCCTATATATTGCTTATTAAATGCCTTGAGATACTCCATAAACCTTCCTGAAATTTTTGGATAAAATTTCTAGCATGGGGAAGCGATTTTCGCTAGATTTGGTAAAGCTGGATTTTAAATTTTTTTACAAATGTTGAAAAAAGCCGCCATGAGCCAGGTATCCATTGATCGATCGTAATAAAACTAACATAGGACCTAGAAAATTGTATAAGTTAACATTTAACGTTGGATTCAAGTCATTTAGACGTTTAGAACGTACAAAAACGGCCATGAAGTGTGCAAGGCGCAATTTTGGCAAAAATCCAATTTTTAAGGATGAAGATGGAATCTAAACGTTTCAATTATGGTTGCATCATATTCAGGCTTAAAAAGTGATCTAGGAACACTGGTCAAACCGATCATCTGTCCCCAATAGAGAAAATGCCATGACATATTCAATCATCCGTAGTGCCACAGTTTTTTCTTGCATAAAGCGGCAGCTAGAGTAGCATTGAAACATATTGCTCGTGAGGCAATACTGCCAGCAGGCGAAGGTTCCCACCATCCTAGTCCAACCTAAAAATGTCCAAGGAAGACGCTGGAACAGGTCGCTTGGCTCTATCTGGTTCCGTTCTCTCACAATCATACCTGTCCAGATATTTACCGAATGACCTAATAGCATCCTCTAATTCTCGTTATATTACTACAGACGGGAGGATATGAGAACTTGGCAGCGGCCCGATTAGCAATCAGGGACATTAATGCTGACACTAGCTTCCTTCCTGACTACTATTTTGACATGGTCTTTAAAGACGATGGGTGCGAGGAGGAGGCAGGACTTAAAGCAATCAACGATGCTTACAATGGAGACAAGTTAGTGTTGTCATGGAGACAAGTTAGTGTTGTCATGGAGACAAGTTAGTGTTGTCATGGAGACAAGTTAGTGTTGTCATGGAGACAAGTTAGTGTTGTCATGGAGACAAGTTAGTGTTGTCATGGAGACAAGTTAGTGTTGTCATGGAGACAAGTTAGTGTTGTCATGGAGACGAGTTAGTGTTGTCATGGAGACAAGTTAGTGTTGTCATGGAGACAAGTTAGTGTTGTCATGGAGACGAGTTAGTGTTGTCATGGAGACAAGTTAGTGTTTTCATGGAGACAAGTTAGTGTTGTCATGGAGACAAGTTAGTGTTGTCATGGAGACAAGTTAGTGTTGTCATGGAGACAAGTTAGTGTTGTCATGGAGACAAGTTAGTGTTGTCATGGAGACAAGTTAGTGTTGTCATGGAGACAAGTTAGTGTAGTCATGGAGACAAGTTAGTGTTGTCATGGAGACAAGTTAGTGTTGTCATGGAGACAAGTTAGTGTTGTCATGGAGTTGCTAACCCCCTCTCTCTTTGTTTAGGAAGATATCAGCCCTGATAGGGATCTCATGTTCAGTAGTGTGTGATTTAGCGGGGTACCTGTGTGCTAGCGACCAGTGGAATATTCCAGTTGTATCACACTCCTGCTCCTCTGACAACCTTTCTGATCTTGACACTTTCCCTACCTTTGCCAGGTAATATATAGCGACATAGCTAGTAGCATTATAATAGGGGTAGAGGGGTATCTGATCTTGATACTTTCCCTACCTTCGCCAGGTAATAGGGGTACCTGACTAAAGGGTACGGGGTAATTGGAATATGTATTTTAGTGAAGCCGGGCCGGGGTTTCAATTCGCTTATAGCATCCTTCTGCCTTCTGTCCTATTACCTACACCCACATAACTTCCAAGTTCCATTCGTTGCTGTCTTCACCCTTCAAACTTGTGATGAGAGACTCCTAGCTCTTCTACCACTATTATAACACTCCTCTCTTCTACCATTGACACTCTATACACTCTATACTAATATTTCAGGTTGTCCCTGTCAGTGTACAAATATGTCGACAGTATAATTGATCTGTGTCAGGAGTTTTCATGGCACAAGGTCGGCCTCATGGTCAACAACATTGAATGGTAGGTCACCCCCCTGGTAACTGTGGTAACCCTCCCTGGTAACCATGTATACCATGGTAACTATGGTAACTGTGATAAGCCACTCTGGTAACCATGGCAACCAATTCCTCCCAGGTATGTTAAGACCGCTAACAAGATGAAAAATACGATGAGTTCCAATCCTCGATATGGTATCAATGTCTATCTTGAAAAGTTTTACTTTGATAACGAAGATGAGGCGTCAGGGGCCGCTGATAACGAACAGTCGGACACTTACCGCCTGATGGTCGAACAACTCAACCGACTGAAGAAAAAAGTGCGAGGTAAAGTCTGCCCTGGTCACCCGAGTGTGGTTGAATCACCACTGGTGATGTCCCGTTAGAATTCTGCGAGTGATTTGTGTAACACGCGATACCAGTTTACTGGTTTCTTGACTTGCGCGCGCGATCTGCACGTGCAGAATTCAGAGCCGCGCGCAAAAACTCTCTGAGCTCAGTCTCACTCTCGATCTCAGCGTAGCGGCAATCTCAGTCGCTAAATTCAAAAACGTACGATTTCTAAGTCCAATCAACAATTATTATAGTCCTCCCTCGGTTATTGCTCCACCCCCTGATGATGATTTAACATGATGATTCTATTTCAGTGATTATCATTGTTGGATACGCAAGAGACATCCTGTTTGTACTAAAGACGGCTAATAAACTTGGAATGAACAATGGACATTTCGCCTTTATCACTCAGGAATTTATACAGGCGGAACTCGATAAAACAGACAAACAGTTAGTCGAGTAAGTTACCCATTTCTTTTGTACTGTTTAATAAACAATATATATCTACCAGTGTTAGGACTAGTAAGTGGTTTAGAAGGTGTGATTCAACAGCGGTGCTGTACACATAATGACGGGCATATTGTGATCACACTAACCCTCACCCAATTAATATGATGACTGTAAAACTCTCTCTCTTCACTGTGTAGGTCAATTAATGGAGTTATTGACCTGGAACCATTCCAAAACAAGAGTGATGTCAACTACATATCATTTAGTACAAGTGTCAAGGAAATTGTTGAAGAGCAGGGGTACAAGAAAACAGACAAGGACGTAGTAAGTAACTTGTTTCCCTGGTAACAACTTGTTTCCCTGGTAACAACTTGTTTCCCTGGTAACAACTTGTTTCCCTGGTAACAACTTGTTTCCCTGGTAACAACTTGTTTCCATGGTAACAACTTGTTTCCCTGGTAACAACTTGTTTCCCTCGTAACAACTTGTTTCCCTGGTAACAACTTGTTTCCCTGGTAACAACTTGCTGTTAACGGTGTTAAAATAAAACTATAAACTAACTGTCAACTCCCCTTCCCAGAGTTAAACTCGACAGACCTAACAGACAGACTATAACATAAACAGATCGACTTTCGTAATATTGTATCGTCAGACAGAGAGAGGAAAGGTGAAATACTGTACGGCCCATGTGTAGTAGTTGCCACACACTGTGTACGGCCTCTGGTTTCGCTTGAATTGCCCAAATTTGATATTTGTCAGTTATTATATGTGCTAGTTTGAACACATTGTGTAGTAGTAACACCCTGTGTAACACACTGTGTAACACCCTGTGTAGTAACATAATGACACTGTCCAGGTAAATCTAGTTGCTGCGCAGATGTATGACGCTGTCTAACACCCTGTGTAACACCCAGGTGAACCTAGTTGCTGCGCAGATGTATGACGCTGTCTGGCTCTATGCCAAGGCCATGAGTCTAGCACTAGAACAGGGCGTTTCCATTGACAACGGGGAAGAACTCGTATCTATAATGTCAGAACTCAAATGGACCGGTGAGTGTGTCATGCTGTCCATCACGTGATGCCCATATATATGGTGTTGACAGTCACGTGATACCCATATATATGGTGTTGACAGTCACGTGATGCCCATATATGGTGCTGTTTTCCCGCCTAACATGTTTTGTGTTCCAGGTAAGTCCGGTGAGATAGTGATAGACGAGTTTGGAGATAGGATGGGTAACGTACAGATAATGAACATTCAAGATGGGGAATTTCAACATGTGAGTAGTATGTTACCATGGTTACCACCTCGGTTAACCAAGTTACCATGGTAACCATCCCCTATCATTCCGATATCTGGGTTAGAATTATTATTACTACTCTTTAGCTGCTGCTGTTGTGAGATGGAGAATGAGTGAGTTGCTACAAAATACAAATCCCTAATCACCATAACAACGTGTTGAGTCCACCCCTTACCTACTAATTACAACGTCTATAATACCCCACCTGTAGCACCCCTTGGTTACGAAGTTACCCCTTGCCAGCGTGCGTGAAGGTCGCCCGGCGACGGGGTTATTTCGTAACCAACAGCACCCCCAAATAACAGTTCCCTCGATTAACAATAAACTTGTGCCAAATGACCCCAGGGACCATTGATCCCTATATTCTAGATATTAGTCGTTCTAATGATCACCCAGCACCCAGTAGTACCCCCTATTATAGTCCTAGTCTACCTCTAGCTCTACTAGTTCCCCCTATTATAGTCCTAGACTCCCCCTGGTTCTACTAGTACCCCCTATTATAGTCCTAGTCTACCTCTAGCTCTACTAGTTCCCCCTATTATAGTCCTAGTCTCCCCCTGGTTCTACTAGTACACCCTATTATAGTCCTAGTCTCCCCCTGGTTCTACTAGTACCCCCTATTATAGTCCTAGTCTCCCCCTGGTTCTACTAGTACCCCTATTATAGTCCTAGTCTCCCCCTGGTTCTACTAGTACCCCCTATTATAGTCCTAGACTCCCCCTGGTTCTACTAGTACACCCTATTATAGTCCTAGTCTCCCCCTGGTTCTACTAGTACCCCCTATTATAGTCCTAGTCTACCCCTGGTTCTACTAGTACACCCTATTATAGTCCTAGTCTACCCCTGGTTCTACTAGTACACCCTATTATAGTCCTAGTCTACCCCTGCTTCTACTAGTACCCCCTATTATTATAGTCCTAGTCTACCCCTGGTTCTACTAGTACCCCTATTATAGTCCTAGTCTCCCCCTGGTTCTACTAGTACCCCTATTATAGTCCTAGTCTCCCCCTGGTTCTACTAGTACCCCCTATTATAGTCCTAGTCTCCCCCTGGTTCTACTACATAGTACCCCCTATTATTATAGTCCCAGTCTCCCTCTAGTTCTACTAGTACCCCCTATTATTATAGTCCTAGTCTACCCCTGGTTCTACTCACAGCTCACCTTTGTCATTATCGCTAAACAGACAGCTTGCCAGGGCTGTCCTCTTGTAATTAGGGGCCGTCTGGACTTCTTCTAACCTACAGTGGGGGTGTAATTAGGGGCCGTCTGGACTTCTTCTAACCTGCAGTGGGGGTGTAATTAGGGGCTGTCTGGACTTCTTCTAACCTACAGTGGGGGGTGTAATTAGGGGCCGTCTGGACTTCTTCTAACCTACAGTGGGGGTGTAATTAGGGGCCGTCTGGACTTCTTCTAACCTATAGCGGGGGGGGGGGGGGGTGCAGATATTACATCACTTCTTCTAACCTGTAGTTAAGTAACTACGTAGGAAACTAAACAATTTCAGACGTACATTTAATCATGTTGCGAAAGTGTATTTGAACCTCAGCTTGTACACCTACTTGGATAGATGGCATTTGTTGATGGAACTGTCGTATGTAACTGTCTTGTACCCCTCTGGGATCCATATCTTCAGACTCTCAACACAGTCCCACTCTCTGGCCGCTCCACTCACTTGGTGTTCTATCTTTACAACAGCTGAACCTGGAACCCAACAGTAAGAGTACATCTCATGGGCTCCTGCTGTTGTAGTAGTGGAAGTGGTCCAGAAGGGGTTTATACCGACCGAGGGTAGAGCAGCCGGGTCACCATGTACCGCAGGGGTGGGTTGTGCAGTGGTAGGACATAGAAGTGCAGCTGTAGCAGCCAGTAGTAGAGGAGACATGCTGGAACAAACTGATCTCTGAAGTAGTACTGGGAACTAACTAGAAACTAACTGACCCCTGCACAGTGGAGGGAACAGAACTAACTGAATCCAGTCTGCCACATAACGCAATTTGGGGCTCCTCTCATATCTTAGTTGGAACAGATAGCGAGAGAGAAAAAGAGAGAGATATAGAGAAAGAGAGATTGGGCAGCGTGGGAGTGACGCGAAATGAGCACTGTAAAGTTTCTTATTGAGACACAAACAGAATTCCCTCTAATTCTCTCGCCAGGCTCTAACTACAGAATGGTAGCTAGTAATTACTGGCAGGTGAGGCAAGAGTTGACAGATTCTGTAATCATCAGGCGCAATTAGCCCCCCCCCCCCCACCAGACACGTGTGTTACCCCCCCCCCCCCCAGATACAAAGAAAAGAGAGATCCCATGGGATCCTAACAGACAACAGAAAGAACCGAACAGTCCCTCTATCACAGAGAGAATAGGAGTTGTAACAAGTCACTGTAATTCTTTAATTATGATTCCTAATTTCATAATCCCACCAACCCCCGCAGCGGCCGCCATGTGTGGTGGTAAAGTAAGAGCTTTAGAGCTATCTAATACATTAGATAAAACTGACATATTGTTCTCCTTAACAGCCATCCGAAGGAGTTCCCAGCACTTCCGCAACAATGAGATACGCCTGGGAGTGTTGGACATCTACTAGGGCCAGGTTAGTATGGTTCCTAGATGATCTAGGAACCATACTAACCTGGCCCTAGTTATCCCCTAGTTATCCCCTAATTACCCCCTAGTTACCCCCAGTTACCCCCTAGTTACCTGATACTGGTGGTGGTGTAGTTGGGGGTGTTGGTGTAATGGGATTGTAGTTACCCAGACAGGATCTGGTGGCATAAGACCCTTGACCATCTCTAACATATGTATCTGTATTCAAATAGCACGACCCAGTTCCTTCAATAATAAAGTACATTGTTGCGGATCTGATATAATAGTGGGGTAGTTAGTAGTTAGTAGTTAGTAGTTAGTAGTTAGTAGTTAGTAGTTAGTAGTTAGTAGTTAGTAGTTAGTAGTTAGTAGTTAGTAGTTAGTAGTTAGTAGTTAGTAGTTAGTAGTTAGTAGTTAGTAGTTAGTAGTTAGTAGTTAGTAGTTAGTAGTTAGTAGTTAGTAGTTAGTAGTTAGTAGTTAGTAGTTAGTAGTTAGTAGTTAGTAGTTAGTAGTTAGTAGTTAGTAGTTAGTAGTTAGTAGTTAGTAGTTAGTAGTTAGTAGTTAGTAGTTAGTAGTTAGTAGTTAGTAGTTAGTAGTTAGTAGTAGTTAGTAGTTAGTAGTTAGTAGTTAGTAGTTAGTAGTTAGTAGTTAGTAGTTAGTAGTTAGTAGTTAGTATAGTTAGTATAGTTAGTAGTTAGTAGTTAGTAGTTAGTAGTTAGTAGTTAGTAGTTAGTAGTTAGTAGTTAGTGACAGAAGCAGAAACACCACGTCCCACACTACTTACACGAACTCAACTCCAGCCCCCACACTACTTACACGAACTCAACTCCAGCCCCCACACTACTTACACGAACTCAACTCCAGCACCCACACTACTTACACGAACTCAACTCCAGCCCCCACACTACTTACACGAACTCAACTCCAGCCCCACACTACTTACACGAACTCAACTCCAGCCCCACACTACTTACACGAACTCAACTCCAGCCCCCACACTACTTACACGAACTCAACTCCAGCCCCCACACTACTTACACGAACTCAACTCCAGCCCCCACACTACTTACACGAACTCAACTCCAGCCCCCACACTACTTACACGAACTCAACTCCAGCCCCCACACTACTTACACGAACTCAACTCCAGCCCCCACACTACTTACACGAACTCAACTCCAGCCCCCACACTACTTACACGAACTCAACTCCAGCCCCCACACTACTTACACGAACTCAACTCCAGCCCCCACACTACTTACACGAACTCAACTCCAGCCCCCACACTACTTACACGAACTCAACTCCAGCCCCCACACTACTTACACGAACTCAACTCCAGCCCCCACACTACTTACACAAACTCAACTCCAGCCCCCACACTACTTACACGAACTCAACTCCAGCCCCCACACTACTTACACGAACTCAACTCCAGCCCCCACACTACTTACACGAACTCAACTCCAGCCCCCACACTACTTACACGAACTCAACTCCAGCCCCCACACTACTTACACGAACTCAACTCCAGCCCCCACACTACTTACACGAACTCAACTCCAGCCCCCACACTACTTACACGAACTCAACTCCAGCCCCCACACTACTTACACGAACTCAACTCCAGCCCCCACACTACTTACACGAACTCAACTCCAGCCCCCACACTACTTACACGAACTCAACTCCGCTCATTAGGAGGAGCTCTGCACATTTCGCGTTACTACATCTCGTACAGGAGGCGTATAGAGGGAAGGTGTATGTTATCGTGCCCTTTCTCCAACATCTGGGATCAGCAATGGACAGAGGGGCTGGTGCTGGTACTGGGTATGGTTGTGTAGCTGGTAGTGGTAGTGCCAGTGGCAGGATAGGGGCTGGTATTGGTAGTATCAGTGGCAGGATAGGGGCTGGGAGAAGGAGCAGAAGAAGGAATAGTATCGACAACATGAAACTATGGCACAATAACCAGGGGGCCCCTTATTTCTGTATAGTTTACCGTGCGTCTCTTATGTTGCAGTTTACCGTGTCACTTGTTAGTGTGAGCATCAGCACCTGTCCCGCCATTTGGTTACGAAGTCACCCCTGTTATTATATTGCATATAGGGGTTTTATAGCTTTTATATCTCCCGTGTTCTCAATAGGAACCTCCCCTCTCCCATCCAAACTCCCCCATCCAAACTGTTGAGTAAGGGGTGGAGAAAGACCTTGTCAGCTGCACCTGGCTAGTGTACAACTACTAGTAGTGTGTCCCCTTACTCGCTCCTGCATACAGCACCCCCAACCACCCTAAACTCCAAGAGAGCTCAGCTCTAGAGGAAACAAAAAACACCATAACTTTCCCTGTCTGGCGCCGCGACCCATCTGAGCACACTGCCGCCATACAGAACCTTCCCCTTTCTCCCCCCTCCCCCCGCAGAATCGCAGATTGATAAATGGCGTTCTTTAACGTCCCCTTTCCCCCCCCCCCCGCAGATTGATAAATGGCGTTCTTTAACGTCCCCTTTCCCCCCCCCGCAGATTGATAAATGGCGTTCTTTAACGTCCCCTTTCCCCCCCCCCCGCAGATTGATAAATGGCGTTCTTTAACGTCCCCTTTCCCCCCCCCCCGCAGATTGATAAATGGCGTTCTTTAACGTCCCCTTTCCCCCCCCGCAGATTGATAAATGGCGTTCTTTAACGTCCCCTTTCCCCCCCCCCCCCCGCAGATTGATAAATGGCGTTCTTTAACGTCCCCTTTCCCCCCCCCCCGCAGATTGATAAATGGCGTTCTTTAACGTCCCCTTTCCCCCCCCCGCAGATTGATAAATGGCGTTCTTTAACGTCCCCTTTCCCCCCCCCCCGCAGATTGATAAATGGCGTTCTTTAACGTCCCCTTTCCCCCCCCCCGCAGATTGATAAATGGCGTTCTTTAACGTCCCCTTTCCCCCCCCGCAGATTGATAAATGGCGTTCTTTAACGTCCCTTTCTCCCCCCGCAGATTGATAAATGGCGTTCTTTAACGTCCCCTTTCCCCCCGGCAGGTTGGTACATGGTGGATGTCTAGAAGCAAGCAGTTGGATCTTGCTAAGGACAATGAGAACAAAACTCAGATAATCTGGCCTGGTAACCCCGAGTCTGAACCTGTTGCCTGTGGTAGACAGTATGAACTGTGCCAGTCAGAGTCAGGTTAGTAACACCCCCCACCACCCCGCCCCTCCACCCCGCCCCACCCCCGCACCCACCACCACCCCCGCACCCACCGCCCCCCCACTCTACACTGTGGTAGACAGTATGAACTGTGCCAGTCAGAGTCAGGTTAGTAACACCCCCCACCTACCACCCCGCCCCGCGCCTCCACCCCGCGCCTCCACCCCCACCCCGCCCCCACCACTCTACATCCCTCCTCGCTACTACCCTCGCTATTTTACCATCGCTATACACGTGTTTCATAGACAGGACGCCCTACATACCAGGGGTACCAAAGCCACCCCTGTATTTGTATCAGGGGATGCCGAGCTGTAGCTACAATCTCATGAAACTAAGTACTTCTACACGTGTGTCTTCCTATACATGTGCATGTGCTATTGCTATACATGTGCTATCATGTGTCTTCCTATACACATGCATGTGCTATTGCTATACACGTGCTACCTCTATATTGCTATACATGTGCTACATATTATTTGTTATGTGTGTTTTGCAGATGCAGCAGCCCGGATCACCATGATAGCTCTTGCTGCGTGGACCTTTATATCTCTATTTGTTATTAAACTAGTGTACTATAACAAGCAGCCTCCCCTGAGTGAGTATTGTATCGTGTATAGTGTATACACATTGTATAGTGTATACACATTGTATAGTCACACATTGTATAGTCACACATTGTATAGTCACACATTGTATAGTCACACATTGTATAGTCACACATTGTATAGTCACACATTGTATAGTCACACATTGTATAGTCACACATTATATAGTGTATACACATTGTATAGTCACACATTGTATAGTGTATACACATTGTATAGTCACACATTGTATAGTGTCACATTGTATAGTCACACATTGTATAGTCACACATTGTATAGTCACACATTGTATAGTCACACATTGTATAGTCACACATTGTATAGTCACACATTGTATAGTCACACATTGTATAGTCACACATTGTATAGTCACACATTGTATAGTCACACATTGTATAGTCACACATTGTATAGTCACACATTGTATAGTCACACATTGTATAGTCACACATTGTATAGTCACACATTGTATAGTCACACATTGTATAGTCACACATTGTATAGTCACACATTGTATAGTCACACATTGTATAGTCACACATTGTATAGTCACACATTGTATAGTCACACATTGTATAGTCACACATTGTATAGTCACACATTGTATAGTCACACATTGTATAGTCACACATTGTATAGTCACACATTGTATAGTCACACATTGTATAGTCACACATTGTATAGTCACACATTGTATAGTCACACATTGTATAGTCACACATTGTATAGTCACACATTGTATAGTCACACATTGTATAGTCACACATTGTATAGTCACACATTGTATAGTCACACATTGTATAGTCACACATTGTATAGTCACACATTGTATAGTCACACATTGTATAGTCACACATTGTATAGTCACACATTGTATAGTCACACATTGTATAGTCACACATTGTATAGTCACACATTGTATAGTCACACATTGTATAGTCACACATTGTATAGTCACACATTGTATAGTCACACATTGTATAGTCACACATTGTATAGCCACACATTGTATAGTCACACATTGTATAGTCACACATTGTATAGTCACACATTGTATAATCACACATTGTATTATAGTCACACATTGTATAATCACACATTGTATAGCCACACATTGTATAGTCACACATTTTATAGTGCCACATTGTATAGTCACACATTGTATAGCCACACATTGTATAGTCACACATTGTATAGCCACACATTGTATAGTCCCACATTGTATAGTCACACATTGTATAGTCACACATTGTATAGTCACACATTGTATAGTCACACATTGTATAGTCACACATTGTATAGTCACACATTGTATAGTCACACATTGTATAGTCACACATTGTATAGTGTCACATTGTATAGTCACACATTGTATAATGTATAGTCACACATTGTATAGTCACACATTGTATAGTCACACATTGTATAGTCACACATTGTATAGTCACACATTGTATAATCACACATTGTATAGTCACACATTGTATAGTCACACATTGTATAGTCACACATTGTATAGTCACACATTGTATAGTCACACATTGTATAGTCCACACATTGTATAATGTATTAAATCTATTACTAATAGAGGGGAGGAGACTCTGTTGGATGCAACACTATTTAAGTTGTTAGAACGGTGCTCTAAAAAGGAGTCATCAGCTGATCCTGAGGCCCAGAAAGCTTCCTGGTCCACCTTGGAAGAAGAGCTGTAGTGGTTACCATGGTAGTAGTAACCACATGGTAACTATGGTAACTGTAGTAGGTTCAGCTGCAGCACAGTTTAGCTCCTCCCTCATTAAGGCAGCTGCTGTGGAGCAATGCACCGATTTACTGTACCCACAGTTCTAACCTCCACGTTTAAACACTAAACAGGCACCCTATTAAAATTATTGCTGCTGCCCTCATTCAATTACTGCTGCTGATTCTTCCTCATTGCAATGCTGCTGTTTTCAGCCCTTCAAAAACCAATGGCTGCTATCATCCGGTGTAACCCACTTTTAAAAACAGCTATTTTCTTTGTCAGGCCAATGCTCTGACATTGTATTCTAGCCTGTGCCGCGGAGTACCCCATCTCACTGCTGCAAGCTCAGAGAATCAAATCGGGGGCTCGCGCCGCCAGACAGCCAAG
Organism: Hormiphora californensis; assembly: GCA_020137815.1. Lineage (NCBI taxonomy): Eukaryota > Metazoa > Ctenophora > Tentaculata > Cydippida > Pleurobrachiidae > Hormiphora > Hormiphora californensis. Next base: position 10,403,292 of record CM035350.1, read on the forward strand.
CAGCTGCTGCACTTGGCCCACTCCCCCTTTTAACCACTCCCCCTCTCCACTGCAACATCTCTGGTACCCGCTTCTTTCTCTCTCTTTACCCCCTGATCCAGCTGTCAGCTGCACTATCTAGTATCCCTCCTAACCAATCCTATATTTTCAGATGCTATGGCGAAGATAATCTTGATGGCTCTGGTCTGCATGGCCTTCTTGTTTGGGCTTTTAGTCCGCCTTTATCTATATAATAGGACAAATAAATGAGAGGACTTTTAACCGATCTTACTGGTCCCTACTGGCAGCTTCCTTTCTCCCGGCTCCCATCCCCTTACTTCGCAATACCAGAACCAGCAGAATTATATTCAGAGTGATTTACAAGACAATGAATTGAAATCTGAAAATAATGATGAGACTAGAGACCAATTCAGATAAACATTTACTATTTAACTATTTAATAACTTGTTAAAATAATTTTCCGTCCGACGTCCGTGGTGTAGTGACTAGTACCTAGTCGCGTCAACTCTAGGTATACCCCATTTATTGATCTGCTATCTGCTATTAGAAGGTCCACACACTTGTTGAGTAAGGGGTGGTGTCTCAGATTGCTCTGGATCAGCTGTGTGGGCACATGTCTCAGATTGTTATTTTTATTGAGGTTGTTGCGTGTTGATAACCGTTATTATTATTGGGGGGGGTGACACGTAACACTTTGTAACACTTTGTAACATGTGCAGAAAACTTTTTGTGCACGTTACATGTTACAAAGTGTTACAAAGTGTTACAAAGTGTTACAAAGTGTTACAAAGTGTTACAAAATGTTACAAAGTGTTACAAAATGTTACAAAATGGGCATTTTTTGCAACATTTTGCAACATTTTGCAACATTTTGTAACACTTTGTAACACTTTGTAACACTTTGTAACACTTGTAACACTTTGTAACATGTGCAGAAAATATTTTGTGCACGTTACATGTTACAAAGTGTTACAAAGTGTTACGTGTCACCCCCCCCCCTATTATTGTTGATTGATGTATGCCGATTGGTTTTGTACTCGACCTTTAAATGGCTGTCTTTGATTTATCAGCATGTAGCTGCACAGGGAGGCCACTGTTTTTATACAGTGGGGGATGGAGTATGGACCGCGGTCGACCGTTCAACTACAGTTACAGACAGACACATGTGTTGGAGGGAGGGAAAGAGCGCGCGCGGAAAACCATGCTATTTTCGACACTGCTGATATGACACAGTGAACGTACCGCGCGCTACATACATGGACATCAAAAAGTGTGTCAGATGGGGGGACACTGCAGGGTATAGAACTGCAAATTAAATGCAGACTGCAGTAGAGACAACACACTGCCAACCTATCACAGATCACGCTGTTAGAGTTCGACAATATTTTATCCGCTAGGGGAAGGATCCATGCAAATAGATAATAGAGATACATTGTTTGTTTTAAATTTCAAATCGCAAAAGCCTTTACAAAATACATTAGTGTAAATATACAGTGTCTCTAACACAGCCTGATTTTGAAAACAGTCCTTCATTTAGAGTTCGTCCTGGAGGGAAGGTTACACCATGGTAACCATGGTAACCATGTGTTGTTATCCTAGTTACCATGGTTACCTTCATTTAGAGTTCGTCCTGGAGGGAAGGTTACACCCAGACACTTTCAGAATCATGTGTGCTGCCTCTATACCACGATCCATGCACTCTACAACATCACCTCCACACACCCACAGAGATAGGAACCCTGAAACAGAGGACTGGATAAATTAGAATCCGGTGGTAACCATGGTAACTATGTATGGTTAACACCATGATAACCATGGTAACTATGTGTTGTTAACACCATGATAACCATGGTAACTATGTGTTGTTAACACCATGGTAACCATGGTAACTATGTGTTGTTAACACCATGGTAACCATGGTAACTATGTGTTGCTATCCTACCTCCTACAAAAGCATCACCTGCACCATTTGTATCAACCAATTCTTCATCTTTTATTGGTATCACAGGAAACTCTCTGATCTCAGAATCTGAAATTAACAGATCGTCATAGTACTTGGAGATTACAGCTTACTAGAAATCAGCATCACCTGATTGCTAGGAGAGCTTATATATTATTATTAGCAATTATATCAAGTAGCAACCTTACTCAGCTATAGACAGCTATAGACAGCTACAGGCAGACAGACAGACAGACAGACAGCTACAGACAGCTACATACATGACAACTTACTGTGGTACAACAGTACAGGTCTCTCCTGTTGTGTAATAACAATAGTCCTGCTACTACCACGTTTAGTGGGAAGTAGTGCTATTCTCTTTATAATCCCCCTCACATCCTCTCCTTCAACCCAACCTAATGCAACACTCAGGGCAGCCGCCTCATCGCTGTTACCAAACACCTGAACAATTAGAGTTACAAATACTAATTAGACAACATCAGGTCAGGCAAATGCCTGGTATGTCAGGCCAATGCTCTGGCAGATCACATACAACAACAACACTGAAACAACCTACCAAATCTGAGTATTGTAGAACCTCTAGAACCTACCAAATCTGAGTATTGTAGAATCTCTAGAACCTACCAAATCCGAGTATTGTAGAACCTCTAGAACCTACCAAATCTGAGTATTGTAGAACCTCTAGAACCTACCAAATCTGAGTATTGTAGAACCTCTAGAACCTACCAAATCTGAGTATTGTAGAACCTCTAGAACCTACCAAATCTGAGTATTGTAGAACCTCTAGAACCTACCAAATCCGAGTATTGTAGAACCTCTAGAACCTACCAAATCTGAGTATTGTAGAACCTCTAGAACCTACCAAATCCGAGTATTGTAGAACCTCTAGAACCTACCAAATCTGAGTATTGTAGAACCTCTAGAACCTACCAAATCCGAGTATTGTAGAATCTCTAGAACCTACCAAATCTGAGTATTGTAGAACCTCTAGAACCTACCAAATCCGAGTATTGTAGAACCTCTAGAACCTACCAAATCTGAGTATTGTAGAACCTCTAGAACCTACCAAATCCGAGTATTGTAGAACCTCTAGAACCTACCAAATCTGAGTATTGTAGAACCTCTAGAACCTACCAAATCTGAGTATTGTAGAACCTCTAGAACCTACCAAATCTGAGTATTGTAGAACCTCTAGAACCTAACAAATCTGAGTATTGTAGAATCTCTAGAACCTACCAAATCTGAGTATTGTAGAACCTCTAGAACCTACTAAATCTGAGTATTGTAGAATCTCTAGAACCTACCAAATCTGAGTATTGTAGAACCTCTAGAACCTACCAAATCTGAGTATTGTAGAATCTCTAGAACCTACCAAATCTGAGTATTGTAGAACCTCTAGAACCTACCAAATCTGAGTATTGTAGAACCTCTAGAACCTACCAAATCTGAGTATTGTAGAACCTCTAGAACCTACCAAATCTGAGTATTGTAGAACCTCTAGAACCTACCAAATCTGAGTATTGTAGAACCTCTAGAACCTACTAAATCTGAGTATTGTAGAACCTCTAGAACCTACCAAATCTGAGTATTGTAGAACCTCTAGAACCTACCAAATCTGAGTATTGTAGAACCTCTAGAACCTACCAAATCTGAGTATTGTAGAACCTCTAGAACCTACCAAATCCGAGTATTGTAGAACCTCTAGAACCTACCAAATCCGAGTATTGTAGAACCTCTAGAACCTACCAAATCTGAGTATTGTAGAACCTCTAGAACCTACCAAATCCGAGTATTGTAGAACCTCTAGAACCTACCAAATCTGAGTATTGTAGAACCTCTAGAACCTACCAAATCTGAGTATTGTAGAACCTCTAGAACCTACCAAATCTGAGTATTGTAGAACCTCTAGAACCTACCAAATCTGAGTATTGTAGAATCTCTAGAACCTACCAAATCTGAGTATTGTAGAACCTCTAGAACCTACCAAATCTGAGTATTGTAGAACCTCTAGAACCTACCAAATCTGAGTATTGTAGAACCTCTAGAACCTACCAAATCTGAGTATTGTAGAACCTCTAGAACCTACCAAATCTGAGTATTGTAGAACCTCTAGAACCTACCAAATCTGAGTATTGTAGAACCTCTAGAACCTACCAAATCTGAGTATTGTAGAACCTCTAGAACCTACCAAATCTGAGTATTGTAGAACCTCTAGAACCTACCAAATCTGAGTATTGTAGAACCTCTAGAACCTACCAAATCTGAGTATTGTAGAACCTCTAGAACCTACCAAATCTGAGTATTGTAGAACCTCTAGAACCTACCAAATCTGAGTATTGTAGAACCTCTAGAACCTACCAAATCTGAGTATTGTAGAACCTCTAGAACCTACCAAATCTGAGTATTGTAGAACCTCTAGAACCTACCAAATCTGAGTATTGTAGAACCTCTAGAACCTACCAAATCTGAGTATTGTAGAACCTCTAGAACCTACCAAATCTGAGTATTGTAGAACCTCTAGAACCTACCAAATCTGAGTATTGTAGAACCTCTAGAACCTACCAAATCTGAGTATTGTAGAACCTCTAGAACCTACCAAATCTGAGTATTGTAGAATCTCTAGAACCTACCAAATCTGAGTATTGTAGAACCTCTAGAACCTACCAAATCTGAGTATTGTAGAATCCTCTAGAACCTACCAAATCTGAGTATTGTAGAACCTCTAGAACCTACCAAATCTGAGTATTGTAGAACCTCTAGAACCTACCAAATCTGAGTATTGTAGAACCTCTAGAACCTACCAAATCTGAGTATTGTAGAACCTCTAGAACCTACCAAATCTGAGTATTGTAGAACCTCTAGAACCTACCAAATCTGAGTATTGTAGAACCTCTAGAACCTACCAAATCTGAGTATTGTAGAACCTCTAGAACCTACCAAATCTGAGTATTGTAGAATCTCTAGAACCTACCAAATCTGAGTATTGTAGAACCTCTAGAACCTACCAAATCTGAGTATTGTAGAACCTCTAGAACCTACCAAATCTGAGTATTGTAGAACCTCTAGAACCTACCAAATCTGAGTATTGTAGAATCTCTAGAACCTACCAAATCTGAGTATTGTAGAACTCTCTAGAACCTACCAAATCTGAGTATTGTAGAACCTCTAGAACCTACCAAATCTGAGTATTGTAGAATCTCTAGAACCTACCAAATCTGAGTATTGTAGAACCTCTAGAACCTACCAAATCTGAGTATTGTAGAACCTCTAGAACCTACCAAATCTGAGTATTGTAGAACCTCTAGAACCTACCAAATCTGAGTATTGTAGAATCTCTAGAACCTACCAAATCGAGTATTGTAGAACCTCTAGAACCTACCAAATCTGAGTATTGTAGAACCTCTAGAACCTACCAAATCTGAGTATTGTAGAACCTCTAGAACCTACCAAATCTGAGTATTGTAGAATCTCTAGAACCTACCAAATCTGAGTATTGTAGAACCTCTAGAACCTACCAAATCTGAGTATTGTAGAACCTCTAGAACCTACCAAATCTGAGTATTGTAGAATCTCTAGAACCTACCAAATCTGAGTATTGTAGAATCTCTAGAACCTACCAAATCTGAGTATTGTAGAACCTCTAGAACCTACCAAATCTGAGTATTGTAGAACCTCTAGAACCTACCAAATCTGAGTATTGTAGAATCTCTAGAACCTACCAAATCTGAGTATTGTAGAACCTCTAGAACCTACCAAATCTGAGTATTGTAGAACCTCTAGAACCTACCAAATCTGAGTATTGTAGAATCTCTAGAACCTACCAAATCTGAGTATTGTAGAACCTCTAGAACCTACCAAATCTGAGTATTGTAGAACCTCTAGAACCTACCAAATCTGAGTATTGTAGAATCTCTAGAACCTACCAAATCTGAGTATTGTAGAACCTCTAGAACCTACCAAATCTGAGTATTGTAGAACCTCTAGAACCTACCAAATCTGAGTATTGTAGAACCTCTAGAACCTACCAAATCTGAGTATTGTAGAACCTCTAGAACCTACCAAATCTGAGTATTGTAGAACCTCTAGAACCTACCAAATCTGAGTATTGTAGAACCTCTAGAACCTACCAAATCTGAGTATTGTAGAACCTCTAGAACCTACCAAATCTGAGTATTGTAGAACCTCTAGAACCTACCAAATCTGAGTATTGTAGAACCTCTAGAACCTACCAAATCTGAGTATTGTAGAACCTCTAGAACCTACCAAATCTGAGTATTGTAGAATCCTCTAGAACCTACCAAATCTGAGTATTGTAGAATCTCTAGAACCTACCAAATCTGAGTATTGTAGAATCTCTAGAACCTACCAAATCTGAGTATTGTAGAATCTCTAGAACCTACCAAATCTGAGTATTGTAGAACCTCTAGAACCTACCAAATCTGAGTATTGTAGAATCTCTAGAACCTACCAAATCTGAGTATTGTAGAACCTCTAGAACCTACCAAATCTGAGTATTGTAGAACCTCTAGAACCTACCAAATCTGAGTATTGTAGAACCTCTAGACCTACCAAATCTGAGTATTGTAGAACCTCTAGAACCTACCAAATCTGAGTATTGTAGAACCTCTAGAACCTACCAAATCTGAGTATTGTAGAACCTCTAGAACCTACCAAATCTGAGTATTGTAGAACCTCTAGAACCTACCAAATCTGAGTATTGTAGAATCTCTAGAACCTACCAAATCTGAGTATTGTAGAACCTCTAGAACCTACCAAATCTGAGTATTGTAGAACCTCTAGAACCTACCAAATCTGAGTATTGTAGAACCTCTAGAACCTACCAAATCTGAGTATTGTAGAACCTCTAGAACCTACCAAATCTGAGTATTGTAGAACCTCTAGAACCTACCAAATCTGAGTATTGTAGAACCTCTAGAACCTACCAAATCTGAGTATTGTAGAACCTCTAGAACCTACCAAATCCGAGTATTGTAGAACCTCTAGAACCTACCAAATCTGAGTATTGTAGAACCTCTAGAACCTACCAAATCTGAGTATTGTAGAACCTCTAGAACCTACCAAATCTGAGTATTGTAGAACCTCTAGAACCTACCAAATCTGAGTATTGTAGAATCTCTAGAACCTACCAAATCTGAGTATTGTAGAACCTCTAGAACCTACCAAATCTGAGTATTGTAGAATCTCTAGAACCTACCAAATCTGAGTATTGTAGAACCTCTAGAACCTACCAAATCTGAGTATTGTAGAACCTCTAGAACCTACCAAATCTGAGTATTGTAGAACCTCTAGAACCTACCAAATCTGAGTATTGTAGAACCTCTAGAACCTACCAAATCTGAGTATTGTAGAACCTCTAGAACCTACCAAATCTGAGTATTGTAGAACCTCTAGAACCTACCAAATCTGAGTATTGTAGAACCTCTAGAACCTACCAAATCTGAGTATTGTAGAACCTCTAGAACCTACCAAATCTGAGTATTGTAGAACCTCTAGAACCTACCAAATCTGAGTATTGTAGAACCTCTAGAACCTACCAAATCTGAGTATTGTAGAACCTCTAGAACCTACCAAATCCGAGTATTGTAGAACCTCTAGAACCTACCAAATCTGAGTATTGTAGAACCTCTAGAACCTACCAAATCTGAGTATTGTAGAACCTCTAGAACCTACCAAATCTGAGTATTGTAGAACCTCTAGAACCTACCAAATCTGAGTATTGTAGAACCTCTAGAACCTACCAAATCTGAGTATTGTAGAACCTCTAGAACCTACCAAATCTGAGTATTGTAGAACCTCTAGAAGGGGATCCTTTAGATTGGAACACACGTAAGGAGCAGACAGGTTAACTGCAAACGTTTTATTATGCTCAACAGCGTGTCTGCCAATGGAAAGGATGGTCTCCACTGACAAGTTTAACATGAATCCCTGATAATAAGAGAGATTGTTAACCTCTGATAATAAGAGAGATTGTTAATCCCTGATAATAAGAGATATTGTTAATGGAACCCCTGATAATAAGAGAGATTGTTAATCCCTGATAATAAGAGATATTGTTAATGGAACCCCTGATATAATTAGTTTTTATGTCGAGAGAGGTATTAGGACTCATTACCGAAAGGACGCATGACCGAATGAAATTCAATCCCCCTTATCTCTTAACCCCTAACCCCTAACCACACCCTAACCCCCACCCTAACCCTAACCCTCACCCCTAACCACACCCTAACACTCACCCTAACCCCAACCCTAACCCTAACCCTAAAACGTAGCCCTAAAACTTGGTCGGTCATGCGTCCATTCGGTCATAAGTCCGGCGCCCGTCGAGAGACCCCTGCAGATAGATGACACTATATGTAGATCTGATGGTATAGCTGCCCGCGAGTACAACCCCTCAGTGGGCCTCAGTGATAATATAGAACTCACCGAGATATAGTACAAGGTGGACCGTTCAACTTCACTCCAAACCTCCCCAGATAGAAGATGGCTATGTGGGTATTTGTTTGCTGCCTCCAGTCTTGTAACTAATGATCTGAAGAAAACAATGTTCTATGTAGGGGACACGTAACAAACTAGGCGATCAGGTACACATAACAATTATCAAATGATTGGGGGGGGGGGAAGGGGGGAGGGGGGGGGGAGGAGGGGAGGGGAGGGGAAGAAGAGACTAAAATTGAATTCACACTGAATACCATTAGTATTATTATTACAGTAAGTATAAGTAGTATTATTTAGACTTTAAACCTATTTGTCCCTCCAGTGATAAGAATAATACAGACGCCTGTAGGGGCAGTCCTGTCTACCATATAGTTGACTGTAATACCCATTTCTTGTAAACACTTCACTGTCTTCCTTCCCATTACATCATCCCCTGAAAGAAGAGAGAGAGAGAGAGAGAGATAGGGAGAGAGAGATAGAGAGAGATAGAGAGAGAGAGAGAGAGGGAGAGAGATAGAGAGAGATAGCGAGCGAGAGAGATAGGGCAGAGAGAGAGAGAGAGAGAGGAGATGAGACGAGACGGAGAGAGAGAGAGGAGGACCGGACAGAAGAGCAGAGAGGAAGAGAGAGCGAGAGAGAGGACAGAGAGAGAGATAGAGAGATCGTAAGAGAGAGAGAGATAGGGCATGAGAGAGAGCCTTCTTTTAGAGGAGAGAGAGAGAGAGAGAGGAGAAGAGAGAGAGAGAGAAGAGAGAGATAGAGAGAGATAGAGAGAGAGAGAGATAGGAAGAGAGAGGAGAGAGAATGAGAGAGAGAGAGAGAGAGAGAGACAGATTGAGAGAGAGAGAGAAGATGGAGAGCGATAGAGAGACGAAGAGAGATAGGGAGAGAGAGAGAGAGAGAGAAGAGAGAGATAGAGCTAGAGAGGAGAAGAGAGATAGGAATGAGAGAGAGAGAGAGAGGGAGAGAAGAGAGGAGAGAGAGATGAGAGAGAGGAGACAGAGATAGAGAGAGAGAGAGAGAGATAGGAGAGAGAGAGAGAGACGACAGAAGAGAGAGAAGAGAGGAACGAGAGAGAGAGATAGAGAGAGAGAGAGAGAGAGAAAGAGATAGATAGAGAGAGAGAGAGAGAGAGGGAAAGAGATAGATAGAGAGAGAGAGAGAGAATTACTGAGAGAGAGAGAGAGAGGAGATGGAGAGAGAGAGAGCGGAAAGAGAGAGAGCGAGATAAGAGAGAGGAGAGAGAAGGGAAGATAGAGAGAGAGAGAGAGAGAGAGAGAAGAATGTAGAGATAGAGAGAGGAGAGAGAGTAGAGATCGAGAGAA
>CM035350.1:10418032-10521409 GCA_020137815.1 Hormiphora californensis
GGAACGAGTCATTACTAAGCTGAGTAATCTCCAGTAATATAATCTCTATTAAGTACCCAATAAAACTCCCCCGGTCCCCACACTCCCAGTGCATTACCTGAACACGATGTCACAGTAGGGGAGAACTTTGGCCATAGCATCTTTGAAGAATTGAGAGAGGAAGGGTGCAGAGAGATTCATACAAAATGTTTTATTTTCTGCAACAGCATGTTCCCCAATCTCAATCATACATTCAGGGGAAACTGTCAGGAAGAATCCCTGTAGGAGTTAGAGGTGGTAACATGTGGTAACCATGGTGTAAGGGTTAGAGGGGGTAACATGTGGTAACCATGGTAACACATGGTAACACATGGTGTAAGGGTTAGAGGGGGTAACATGTGGTAACCATGGTAACATGTGGTAACCATGGTGTAGGAGTTAGAGGGGGTAACATGTGGTAACCATGGTAACACATGGTAACCATGGTGTAGGGGTTAGAGGGAGTAACATGTGGTAACCATGGTAACACATGGTAACCATGGTGTAGGGGTTAGAGGGGGTAACATGTGGTAACCATGGTAACACATGGTAACCATGGTGTAGGAGTTAGAGGGGGTAACATGTGGTAACCATGGTAACATATGGTAACCATGGTGTAGGAGTTAGAGGGGGTAACATGTGGTAACCATGGTAACATATGGTAACCATGGTGTAGGAGTTAGAGGGGGATTATTGGTACAGTGTCGTTGGAGGATCGATGAAAAGAGGGGTCACATCCACTAACAACAATTGTCCCCACACACTCTCCCTCTCCCTACTTACAGCTATGTAGTAGTAGGATGCATCAGTTACTAGTGACCACGTTGTGGGGGATGAGAGGTGGGATTGTTTGTACTCGTTAGCAGCATCCAGTTTAGTTACCAAGGACCTGGAGGAGGTGCTAGTATTAGAGGTGCTAGTATTAGAGGTGATATGATAGAGGTGCTACTATTAGAGGTGCTATTATTAGAGGTGCTATTATTAGAGGTGTTAGTATTGGAGGTGTTAGGGATTGTGCAGTAGAGGGGCTGCAGTGTTATAGACAGAAAGCAGGTCTGGTACGACAGGGGTGGGGGTGTGGTTGTACTATACTAACTGATAACACATTCCTACCTCCACCCCCTCCTCCCTACCCATACCTCCCTACCCTCCCTCCCCCCCCCCCGACACTAGTAAGATAAAGGAGAGGTGCCTGTAATTGAATCAGGTGCTGTGAAATGTGAACCAAGGAACTAGGAATAGCCCCCCCCCCCCCGAGGAATATAGCACGACCTACTTTACAGGCACTACAAGGTTATATTATGTAATAAGATGCGATGTGGTGATACCATCCCATGTATTAGTTACCATTTTGTATTTACATGTATCTTTTACCTGTTTTTCCCTGTAAGTAAGACAGCACACACTCCGGTAGGCACATTTGGGTCGACTAGGTAGTTTGTATTGATCCCTTCTTTCTTCATGCACGCCTTCATCTTGTCACCAAACGAGTCGTTACCTGCAGGGGCACCATATTAGAGAGAGAGAGAGATACATTGTGACACAACGTGAGGGTATGGAGACAACAAACACACGTCCTGAAAAGAATATTATTGAAGCTATTCGTTGTTTCTGGAGAATTAAACAGGGTTAATCAAAATAACAATATTACAACTTTTTACAAGGTCAACTTACTACTGGCAAAAAATGACGATTTCTCTCCTGGAAACAGGACATTGTATATCGGGGAATAGAAACAAACATGACAAACAAACAAACATGACAAATAGACAAACAAACAAACAGACAAACAAACAAACATGACAAACAAACCTGACAAATAAACATGACGAACAAACAAACAAACAATACTCACCAATGCATCCAACAAAAGATGTTGCTTCTGGCTCGTTTAGGTACCATTGTGCTACTCGGATAGTATTCTGGGTGGCGCCTCCTGGACTGTAACTGACCTTGTAGTTTTCATTCTGCAGTTCCTCATAGCTGCAGGAGAGGGAGTTGAAACTCTAAAGGTTTGTTACTGTAGGAAACTTCTTATTCAGAACTCTAAAGGTTTGTTTCTATACTGAACTCACATAGGTCGGTGCTGTTCCTCTGCAAGGATGGCATTATTGGGCTGCAACTCGTACCTGGGGGATACAGGGTGGTTAGTAACCACTGGTTACAATACTCTACAGGGTGGTTAGTAACCACTGGTTACAATACTCTGCAGGGTGGTTAGTAACCACTAACCACTGGTTACAATACTCTGCAGGGTGGTTAGTAACCACTGGTTACAATACTCTACAGGGTGATTAGTAACCACTGGTTACAATACTCTACAGGGTGGTTAGTAACCACTGGTTACAATACTCTACAGGGTGGTTAGTAACCACTGGTTACAATATCCTGCAGGGTGGTTAGTAACCACTGGTTACAATATCCTGCAGGGTGGTTAGTAACCACTGGTTACAATATCCTGCAGGGTGGTTAGTAACCACTGGTTACAATATCCTGCAGGGTGGTTAGTAACCACTGGTTACAATATCCTGCAGGGTGGTTAGTAACCACTGCTTACAATATCCTGCAGGGTGGTTAGTAACCACTGGTTACAATATCCTGCAGGGTGGTAAGTAACCACTGGTTACAATACTCTACAGGGTGGTTACAATACTCTGCAGTTCCATTATGGTAAACAGCCCAGCTAATATCACATTCTGTAATTAACATAACATTAACAGTTAATTACATTAATTAGCGCACATCACATTAATTAATTACATTAATTATCAGACACTTACTTCTTCAGGTACGCTTCATCAACAGTACATGTCATATCAAGAAGGGGGTTACCCATCCCATATAAAACACCTCTGAAATCACACAGCGCGTTACATTTAGCACATCGAGACACAAACAACCTCCCACTCCCCACACATGGCCACATGGTATCATGATACCTAGAGGTCATGTGTGTGGCGGGGAGCCCCCCACCCCCACACATGGCCTGGTATCATGATACCACTAAATGACAATAGCAAGACATGTGGAGGGGGGCTGTTTGTGTGAGGGGTTACTTGATGAGAAAGGATTCAGGCACGTGTGCAGTCATGTCATATAGTACGTGGTCGAGTCCAAATATACAGCCTCGCTCTACCCGGCGGTAGGGGGAGGAGGGTTTTCTGAGAGAGATAGTGGCGGTAGGGGGAGGAGGGTTTTCTGAGAGAGATAGTGGCGGTAGGGGGAGGAGGGTTTTCTGAGAGAGATAGTGGCGGTAGGGGAGGAGGGTTTTCTGAGAGAGATAGTGGCGGTAGGGGGAGGAGGGTTTTCTGAGAGAGATAGTGGCGGTAGGGGGAGGAGGGTTTTCTGAGAGAGATAGTGGCGGTAGGGGGAGGAGGGTTTTCTGAGAGAGATAGTGGCGGTAGGGGGAGGAGGGTTTTCTGAGAGAGATAGTGGCGGTAGGGGGAGGAGGGTTTTCTGAGAGAGATAGTGGCGAGAGATGGAAATATTGTACTTACTGTTTTACTTATTGTTGAACTTACCATTGTGTCCTGTCAGGCCAATGCTCTGACCACAGTTCTCGCGCGCTCCGCAAACGAGAATGGGTCAGGCCAATGCTCTGACAGATTGTGTTTTATTAATGGAACTATTGTACTTACCACTGTGTTCTAGTGTTGGAACTATTGTACTTACCACTGTGTTCTAGTGTTGGAACTATTGTACTTACCACTGTGTTCTAGTGTTGGAACTATTGTACTTACCACTGTGTTCTAGTGTTGGAACTATTGTACTTACCATTGTGTTCTAGTGTTGGAACTATTGTACTTACCACTGTGTTCTAGTGTTGGAACTATTGTACTTACCATTGTGTTCTAGTGTTGGAACTATTGTACTTACCATTGTGTTCTAGTGTTGGAACTATTGTACTTACCACTGTGTTCTAGTGTTGGAACTATTGTACTTACCATTGTGTTCTAGTGTTGGAACTATTGTACTTACCATTGTGTTCTAGTGTTGGAACTATTGTACTTACCATTGTGTTCTAGTGTTGGAACTATTGTACTTACCATTGTGTTCTAGTGTTGGAACTATTGTACTTACCATTGTGTTCTAGTGTTGGAACTATTGTACTTACCACTGTGTTCTAGTGTTGGAACTATTGTACTTACCATTGTGTTCTAGTGTTGGAACTATTGTACTTACCATTGTGTTCTAGTGTTGGAACTATTGTACTTACCACTGTGTTCTAGTGTTGGAACTATTGTATTGTACTATTGTATTGTACTTACTTGACCATGGTTGCGAGGGGAGAGAGGAGCCCTGGCTAAAACAGAAAAAGTAGATGAGAATACACACATTTACTCAGAGATTGTGAGAGAGTCTTTCTAACTCAAGTGTTTAGTAAACAAGAGTTAGAAATCATCAGATGTCAGAGTAACAACAAAGTAGCACTGCTACTAGCAGAGAGGTAATAACACTAACTGGAATGAAATGTCTACAAGAATTGTGAATTGTGCTCACTGAAGTAGTGCTGTAACAATGTGTTGCGTGACAAGTAGGGAGGGGACGATAATCTAAACTTGAGTACTGCACTAGGCGTGATCTAGGGGGGCAGAGAGGGGCCCACTGCACTTGAGGAGCTAGGTGGGGGGGGGGGGGGCAGAGGGTGAGAGGGGTGGGAAATGGGAAACTACATTCTGAGTAAGTAACAAGCAGAGATTGACATTGTAAGTTAGAAACTGGAGACGGGTGAGAGAGAGAGAGAGAGAGAGAGAGAGAGAGAGAGAGAGAGAGAGAGAGAGAGAGAGAGAGAGAGAGAGAGAGAGAGAATTTCGTAAACATCGACTGACTGCTGCCGTATGGCCGGACGCTACTCTGAGACTCCTCTCTCTCTCTCTCTCTCTCTCTCTCTCTCTCTCTCTCTCTCTCTCTCTCTCTCTCTCTCTCTCTCTCTCTCTCTCTCTCTCCCTGTACTCGCTAGACGTAAACGTGTTACGAGCAAAGTGAAATGATAGAAGGGGTGAAGGGTAGTGAAGAGGAGAGGGGTGAAGAAGAGATAAGGCAATTTGATTGTAAGACACGCAGAATCAGACACACACAGAGTAGTAGGAGAAAACTTGAAAACGATATTTATTTAAGCAAATCTCTTGTTTATGTAAGAGGAGCATAGTGCTACCCTCTAGTAACGTATAACTATCCTCTAGAGGCCGGTAATACAGAGATCAATAACCAGAATAACCGGTTCTCAGTCTGGATAAAATATTCAATACCCCCCCCCCCGCTCATCGGTATAATATAACACCTTACATCAAACATCCCCCCTAATTAATTCCATATTGTCTCACACAGAAGGTGGGTACATGCCCCCTCCCTCGGGTACATTTTATCAGAGTGTAGGTCTTCTCTTATATCGCCCCTTGCCTAAATCTCTTGACTTCCTCGGGTACATTTACGCTCCAGTTGCAGATTGGAAACTGGCACCAGGATTGGAAACTGGCACCAGGAGTTAGCTGGGAGAATCCTTATGAACCATGCTGCGTGCGACATCTTCGATGACTAGCAGGGATTTCGATGTGAATTGCATTGAAAGTAGCGCCACACGCAGTGTCAGCAGCAGAGTGAATCTCTGGCATCAAGAACCTGGCTCCAGTAGTAAAATCTCTAACTGGGCCCTAATCGGGGGGTAGGCCTTCTCTTATATCGACCCTGCCTGAATCTCTTGACCCCCATCTCAGATTTAACAAAGTTCCTGTAGGATTGTTCGTTATCCTCTCTTATCTTTCTTCTCAGTGCGTTGAAGTACCCATCCCAATCCGTTACATTCTTGTTTCTGTGGGTGTGCCTGTACACAGACACACTCGCTCCACTAATGCAGTGGTCAGAGAGATAGCGTTTCACTGAGGACTCGGCCTGCCATGCCTCCATGGGAGTAGAGAACCACATACAATATAACCTGCATGGAGGAAGGAGTGAAGAGAGGAATCAATAAATTGGAGTGAAGAGAGGAATCAATAAATTGGAGTGAAGAGAGGAATCAATAAATTGGAGTGAAGAGAGGAATCAATAAATTGGAGTGAAGAGAGGAATCAATAAATTGGAGAGAGGAATCAATAAATTGGAGAGAGGAATCAATAAATTGGAGTGAAGAGAGGAATCAATAAATTGGAGTAAAGAGAGGAATCAATAAATTGGAGTGAAGAGAGGAGTCAATAAATTGGAGTGAAGAGAGGAATCAATAAATTGGAGAGAGGAATCAATAAATTGGAGAGAGGAATTAATAAATTGGAGTGAAGAGAGGAATCAATAAATTGGAGTGAAGAGAGGAATCAATTTAGGATGGAGGAAGGGGTGAAGAGAGGAATCAATTTAGGATGGAGGAAGGGGTGAAGAGAGGAATCAATTTAGGATGGAGGAAGGAGTGAAGAGAGGAATCAATCACCATGTAGCTTCACTAGACCTAAATAAAATACAGATGCGGGTCAATATTGTATTTACCTTTTCTTTGAAATAACTTCAGCTGAGATAGGTTTCAGAGAGAGGTCTGCTATCATTGTATTGTAGAATGAGGGAGGGTTAGTCAGTGAGATATCTACTGAGAATGAAACTTCTTGGTTCACTTGGTGTAGAGACAACTCCAGTGCAGAGTTTACCACATCACCACCTTCTTCAGCTGTAACATTTGACTTGTTAATTATCTCTGTGGGTTAAATACATTGTTGTCCTGGAGATGTGATACTGTGGAGATGATACATTAGTCCTGCAACTAAAAACAAGGTACTGTGGAGATGATACATGTGTGAGATTATAATACTCACACAAGAAGGATGTGGCCTGAACAACATCAACACTAACACTGTCCTCCACTAGCTTCAGCAGCTCCCTATCACTTTTATCTGCCACTATTACTTGACACTTGCCCTCCCTCCCAGCCCTCCCTGCACGACCCGCCCTGTGCATGTAGCTCTCCAAATCAGGTGCTGGTTGAACCTGGATCACCTGTATAACAAGATGGGGGTATCAAGACGGGGGCGGGGGTTCTATTCTGCAGAACAAGATGGAGGTATCAAGACGGGGGGCGGGGGGTTCTATTCTGTATAACAAGATGGGGTTATATCAAGAGAGGGGCTGAACCTGGATCACCTGTATAACAAGATGGGGGTATCAAGACGGGGGGTGGGGGGGGGGGTTCTATTCTGCAGAACAAGATGTAGGTATCAAGAGAGGGGCTGAACCTGGATCACCTGCATAACAAGATGGGGGTATATCAAGACGGGGGGCGGGGGGTTCTATTCTTCAGAACAAGATGGAGGTATCAAGAGAGGGGCTGAACCTGGATCACCTGCATAACAAGATGGGGGTATATCAAGACGGGGGGGGGGGGGGGTTCTATTCTGCAGAAAGGAACTGATATAATGATCGGCATCAGGAATATCTAGACCACGTGCCCCACGTACCTGTCTACAGTCAGGAATATCTAGACCACGTGCCACGTACCTGTCTACAGTCAGGAATATCTAGACCACGTGCCACGTACCTGTCTACAGTCAGGAATATCTAGACCACGTGCCCCACGTACCTGTCTACAGTCAGGAATATCTAGACCACGTGCCACGTACCTGTCTACAGTCAGGAATATCTAGACCACGTGCCACGTACCTGTCTACAGTCAGGAATATCTAGACCACGTGCCCCACGTACCTGTCTACAGTCAGGAATATCTAGACCACGTGCCACGTACCTGTCTACAGTCAGGAATATCTAGACCACGTGCCACGTACCTGTCTACAGTCAGGAATATCTAGACCACGTGCCACGTACCTGTCTACAGTCAGGAATATCTAGACCACGTGCCACGTACCTGTCTACAGTCAGGAATATCTAGACCACGTGCCACGTACCTGTCTACAGTCAGGAATATCTAGACCACGTGCCACGTACCTGTCTACAGTCAGGAATATCTAGACCACGTGCCACGTACCTGTCTACAGTCAGGAATATCTAGACCACGTGCCACGTACCTGTCTACAGTCAGGAATATCTAGACCACGTGCCACGTACCTGTCTACAGTCAGGAATATCTAGACCACGTGCCACGTACCTGTCTACAGTCAGGAATATCTAGACCACGTGCCACGTACCTGTCTACAGTCAGGAATATCTAGACCACGTGCCCACGTACCTGTCTACAGTCAGGAATATCTAGACCACGTGCCACGTACCTGTCTACAGTCAGGAATATCTAGACCACGTGCCCACGTACCTGTCTACAGTCAGGAATATCTAGACCACGTGCCCACGTACCTGTCTACAGTCAGGAATATCTAGACCACGTGCCACGTACCTGTCTACAGTCAGGAATATCTAGACCACGTGCCACGTACCTGTCTACAGTCAGGAATATCTAGACCACGTGCCACGTACCTGTCTACAGTCAGGAATATCTAGACCACGTGCCACGTACCTGTCTACAGTCAGGAATATCTAGACCACGTGCCACGTACCTGTCTACAGTCAGGAATATCTAGACCACGTGCCACGTACCTGTCTACAGTCAGGAATATCTAGACCACGTGCCCCACGTACCTGTCTACAGTCAGGAATATCTAGACCACGTGCCACGTACCTGTCTACAGTCAGGAATATCTAGACCACGTGCCACGTACCTGTCTACAGTCAGGAATATCTAGACCACGTGCCACGTACCTGTCTACAGTCAGGAATATCTAGACCACGTGCCACGTACCTGTCTACAGTCAGGAATATCTAGACCACGTGCCACGTACCTGTCTACAGTCAGGAATATCTAGACCACGTGCCACGTACCTGTCTACAGTCAGGAATATCTAGACCACGTGCCACGTACCTGTCTACAGTCAGGAATATCTAGACCACGTGCCACGTACCTGTCTACAGTCAGGAATATCTAGACCACGTGCCACGTACCTGTCTACAGTCAGGAATATCTAGACCACGTGCCACGTACCTGTCTACAGTCAGGAATATCTAGACCACGTGCCACGTACCTGTCTACAGTCAGGAATATCTAGACCACGTGCCACGTACCTGTCTACAGTCAGGAATATCTAGACCACGTGCCACGTACCTGTCTACAGTCAGGAATATCTAGACCACGTGCCCCACGTACCTGTCTACAGTCAGGAATATCTAGACCACGTGCCACGTACCTGTCTACAGTCAGGAATATCTAGACCACGTGCCACGTACCTGTCTACAGTCAGGAATATCTAGACCACGTGCCACGTACCTGTCTACAGTCAGGAATATCTAGACCACGTGCCACGTACCTGTCTACAGTCAGGAATATCTAGACCACGTGCCACGTACCTGTCTACAGTCAGGAATATCTAGACCACGTGCCACGTACCTGTCTACAGTCAGGAATATCTAGACCACGTGCCCCACGTACCTGTCTACAGTCAGGAATATCTAGACCACGTGCCACGTACCTGTCTACAGTCAGGAATATCTAGACCACGTGCCACGTACCTGTCTACAGTCAGGAATATCTAGACCACGTGCCACGTACCTGTCTACAGTCAGGAATATCTAGACCACGTGCCACGTACCTGTCTACAGTCAGGAATATCTAGACCACGTGCCACGTACCTGTCTACAGTCAGGAATATCTAGACCACGTGCCACGTACCTGTCTACAGTCAGGAATATCTAGACCACGTGCCACGTACCTGTCTACAGTCAGGAATATCTAGACCACGTGCCACGTACCTGTCTACAGTCAGGAATATCTAGACCACGTGCCACGTACCTGTCTACAGTCAGGAATATCTAGACCACGTGCCACGTACCTGTCTACAGTCAGGAATATCTAGACCACGTGCCACGTACCTGTCTACAGTCAGGAATATCTAGACCACGTGCCACGTACCTGTCTACAGTCAGGAATATCTAGACCACGTGCCACGTACCTGTCTACAGTCAGGAATATCTAGACCACGTGCCACGTACCTGTCTACAGTCAGGAATATCTAGACCACGTGCCACGTACCTGTCTACAGTCAGGAATATCTAGACCACGTGCCACGTACCTGTCTACAGTCAGGAATATCTAGACCACGTGCCACGTACCTGTCTACAGTCAGGAATATCTAGACCACGTGCCACGTACCTGTCTACAGTCAGGAATATCTAGACCACGTGCCACGTACCTGTCTACAGTCAGGAATATCTAGACCACGTGCCACGTACCTGTCTACAGTCAGGAATATCTAGACCACGTGCCACGTACCTGTCTACAGTCAGGAATATCTAGACCACGTGCCACGTACCTGTCTACAGTCAGGAATATCTAGACCACGTGCCACGTACCTGTCTACAGTCAGGAATATCTAGACCACGTGCCACGTACCTGTCTACAGTCAGGAATATCTAGACCACGTGCCACGTACCTGTCTACAGTCAGGAATATCTAGACCACGTGCCACGTACCTGTCTACAGTCAGGAATATCTAGACCACGTGCCACGTACCTGTCTACAGTCAGGAATATCTAGACCACGTGCCACGTACCTGTCTACAGTCAGGAATATCTAGACCACGTGCCACGTACCTGTCTACAGTCAGGAATATCTAGACCACGTGCCACGTACCTGTCTACAGTCAGGAATATCTAGACCACGTGCCACGTACCTGTCTACAGTCAGGAATATCTAGACCACGTGCCACGTACCTGTCTACAGTCAGGAATATCTAGACCACGTGCCACGTACCTGTCTACAGTCAGGAATATCTAGACCACGTGCCACGTACCTGTCTACAGTCAGGAATATCTAGACCACGTGCCACGTACCTGTCTACAGTCAGGAATATCTAGACCACGTGCCACGTACCTGTCTACAGTCAGGAATATCTAGACCACGTGCCACGTACCTGTCTACAGTCAGGAATATCTAGACCACGTGCCACGTACCTGTCTACAGTCAGGAATATCTAGACCACGTGCCACGTACCTGTCTACAGTCAGGAATATCTAGACCACGTGCCACGTACCTGTCTACAGTCAGGAATATCTAGACCACGTGCCACGTACCTGTCTACAGTCAGGAATATCTAGACCACGTGCCACGTACCTGTCTACAGTCAGGAATATCTAGACCACGTGCCACGTACCTGTCTACAGTCAGGAATATCTAGACCACGTGCCACGTACCTGTCTACAGTCAGGAATATCTAGACCACGTGCCACGTACCTGTCTACAGTCAGGAATATCTAGACCACGTGCCACGGACCTGTCTACAGTCAGGAATATCTAGACCACGTGCCACGTACCTGTCTACAGTCAGGAATATCTAGACCACGTCCACGTACCTGTCTACAAGTCAGATATCTAGAACACGTGCCACGTAACCTGTCTACAGTCAGGAATATCTAGACCACGTGCCACTACCTGGTTTTAACCCCGAGTTTTTAGAATATCAGCCACGTGCCCCATACCCGTCACTCAGGAATTCTAGCCAGGCCCCCACCTTCTCATCAAATTCAGACCCCCCTGCCACTATTCAGTGCGCTAGGATGGAAAAAAATCCTTCCAAAAACAGATATTGATTCTTCTTTCAGAGGGGTGAGGGGCCCCGCATAGAGGGGGGAGAGCCCAGATTTACACCTGGGGTTTTAAAAGGGGGTTTATAGGTGACCCTAGACAGGGTTTAACAGGGTGACCCCATAACAGGTGTTAAAAGGGTGGGTGTTAACAGGTGGGTGTTAAACATGGTGCCCTGACAGGGTTATCAGGGGACCCTTACGGTGTTAACAGGGTGGGTTTATCATGGTGACCCTAGGACGGGTTAACGGGGGGGTTAATTTGGGGGGGTTATCATGTACCCTAGTGACGGGTTAACATGGTACCCCTTGACAGGGGTTCAGGGGGGGTGTTATCATGGGGGCCCAGGGCAGGGGGTTTAAAAGGGGGGGTTATCAGGTGCCCCCATGACGGTGTTTAAAATGGTGACCCTATGACGGGGGTGTTAACAGGGTGGGTGTTATCATGGTGACCCTAGTGACAGGGTGTTAACAGGGTGACCCTAGTAACAGGGTGTTAACAGGGTGGGTGTTATCATGGTGGGTGTTATCATGGTGACCCTAGTGACAGGGTGTTATCATGGTGACCCTAGTGACAGGGTGTTAACAGGGTGGGTGTTATCATGGTGACCCTAGTGACAGGGTGTTAACAGGGTGGGTGTTATCATGGTGGGTGTTATCATGGTGACCCTAGTGACAGGGTGTTAACATGGTGACCCTAGTGACAGGGTGTTAACAGGGTGGGTGTTATCATGGTGACCCTAGTGACAGGGTGTTATCATGGTGGGTGTTATCATGGTGACCCTAGTGACAGGGTGTTAACATGGTGACCCTAGTGACAGGGTGTTAACAGGGTGGGTGTTATCATGGTGACCCTAGTGACAGGGTGTTAACAGGGTGGGTGTTATCATGGTGACCCTAGTGACAGGGTGTTAACAGGGTGGGTGTTATCATGGTGGGTGTTATCATGGTGACCCTAGTGACAGGGTGTTAACATGGTGACCCTAGTGACAGGGTGTTAACAGGGTGGGTGTTATCATGGTGGGTGTTAACAGGGTGGGTGTTATCATGGTGACCCTAGTGACAGGGTGTTAACATGGTGACCCTAGTGACAGGGTGTTATCATGGTGACCCCAGTGACAGGGTGTTAACATGGTGGGTGTTATCATGGTGACCCTAGTGACAGGGTGTTAACATGGTGACCCTAGTGACAGGGTGTTAACAGGGTGACCCTAGTGACAGGGTGTTAACAGGGTGACCCTAGTGACAGGGTGTTAACAGGGTGGGTGTTAACATGGTGACCCTAGTGACAGGGTGTTAACATGGTGACCCTAGTGACAGGGTGGGTGTTAACAGGGTGGGTGTTAACAGGGTGGGTGTTAACATGGTGACCCTAGTGACAGGGTGTTAACATGGTGACCCTAGTGACAGGGTGTTGTAGTTGTGACCACTGGTTACTTGGGGCTTACTTCTATGCTGTGTTCCTATGTTCACCCTTGTTATATACCTCTTGAAGACTCTCTGCTATCTCCTTCCTTTGTACAAACACCATGACTGCCTCAGGGTTCTCTCCCAACAGGTGCAGCAGGGTGTCAGTACGGCGGTGAGGTGGGGACACAACCCACTGGTGGGAGAGGGTGGATGGGACAACCTGACCACTAGATATCACTTCTACATCACATTTCATCATGGACTTGAGATGGTCCAGATCGGGCAGAGTGGCAGAGGTAACTATCCATTGGGCCTGGAATTAGTTGGAATAGTTTATACAACAAGTAATGTTTCACATACTACTACCACACACAATACCTTTCTGAAGTTTCTTAGATACACCAATTAGTAATGTTACACATTTTAGTACCACTACTTCGTAGTTTACCTTTCTGTTTCGACCGATGGTCCGGATAATATGCTCCGTTTGGTTGCTAAAGTCTGGTCCAAGCAGCCGGTCATATTCGTCCATGACACACATGGATACATTGTGCAACCTGCAGGCGAGAGAGAGAGAGAGAGAGAGTGAGAGAGAGAGAGAGAGAGAGAGAGAGAGGAGAGAGAGACCGAGAGAGAGCAGAGAGAGGCGAGAGAGAGAGAGAGACTAGAGACTCGCTGCTCAAGATGAGTTCTGTCGCGCGCGATCTCGAGATCTAGCGACTCTCTCGACACGTTTCTGACGCGACTCTCTCTCGCGAGCTCATGACTCGCTCTCCCAGGCAGCAGGTCTCTACTGAGCCGGTCCCGCCTCTCGATCTCATCTTACTCCCGCGCGAGTCTCGTGCGCAACCGTCTCGTCTCGCGCGAGTAGCCGCGTGTGTTCCTTTATTAAATTTGCAAGAGATCCATTATGTGCATGTCACGATGAATAGGAGAGAGAGAGAGGAAGATTAAAGGAGTCGGTATACTGGCTGCAGATCTCTCTGTACAACTAAAACAGGAGCGTGTGTAGTACACACTGTGTACTTACTTGAAGAGACCCTGTTTGATGACTTTATTGACGGTGGCAGGTGTACCTATAACCACGGGAGCTGGGGTGAACCGGCCCTTTCCAGTCAACAGAGAGATAGGGGAGGAGTAGGGTAACAAGCTAACTAACCGCCTGAAAGGTGGAGGTATTAGTCAACAGAGAGACAGGGGAGGAGTAGGGTAACAAGCTAACTAATCGCCTGAAAGGTGGAGGTATTAGACAACAGAGAGATAGGGGAGGAGTAGGGTAACAGGCTTACTAATCGCCTGAAACATGACGGCATGGTGTTATATTGATTCCCTAGCAGCTAACCTCTATCCCCTAAGAAGTCAAGGTATACCTCCATCACCCCCACCCACGGCCCATCCACCCAAGAAGTCAAGATATACCTCCATCACCCCCAACCGCGGCCCACCCCCCCCCCATATGTCAAGATATAACACCTCCTCCCATATCTTACGAGTATATTTGCTCAGAGAGCTCCTTGGTAGGTGTTACAACTAGACAGATATACCTCCTCCCCCACCCCACCCACACCCCCACCCCCACCCCACCCACCTCTTCCCATTGCTTACGAGTATATTTGCTCAGAGAGCTCCTTGGTAGGTGTTAGAACTAGACAGATATACCTCCTCCAACACCCCACCCACACCCCCACCCCACCCACCTCCTCCCATATCTTACGAGTATATTTGCTCAGAGAGCTCCTTGGTAGGTGTTAGAACTAGACAGATATACCTCCTCCCCCACCCCACCCACACCCCCACCCCCACCCCACCCACCTCCTCCCATATCTTACGAGTATATTTGCTCAGAGAGCTCCTTGGTAGGTGTTAGAACTAGACAGATATACCTCCGTCCTCCTCCCCCACCCACCTCCTCCCATATCTTACGAGTATATTTGCTCAGAGAGCTCCTTGGTAGGTGTTAGAACTAGACAGATATACCTCCGTCCTCCTCCCCCACCCACCTCCTCCCATATCTTACGAGTATATTTGCTCAGAGAGCTCCTTGGTAGGTGTTAGAACTAGACAGATATACCTCCTCCAACACCCCACCCACACCCCCACCCCCACCCCACCCACCTCCTCCCATTGCTTACGAGTATATTTGCTCAGAGAGCTCCTTGGTAGGTGTTAGAACTAGACAGGGATTCTCAAGACTCAGCTCCCCTTTCAGAACCCTGTTGATAACTGGGATTGCAAATGTCAGGGTCTTCCCACTTCCAGTCTCAGCCTGAACCACAACACTCCTGTAGTAGTAGAAAGGTACTTTTATTAAGTAGGGAAGATAAAGGGGGCTGAGAGAGGAGGCAGACTCCTGTTATAGTAAGAAGGTACTTTTATTATTGAGGCAATAAAGGGGGCTGAGGTACCACACTAGCAGGGGGGAGGGGGTGCTGTCCAAGCTTCCTGTTTACACGCTGCATATTATGACAAATATGTTTCAACACTCTCTCACGGCCCACTTGTCTGTCGCGGCTATGTGTTTCTAAATAACCAGAGTATGATCATGTTTACACTTCTAAGGTAGATAGATCTCTATAGAGTTAATTCAATGAATGTATCACTGCCCCTACCTGTTATCAAGTGTAGCAGGTAGAACATCATTCTGGACCCCCAGGGTGTCCTGGAACTCTGAATTCAGTCTGGTTACCTAGTTACTTAGTAACCTAGTTACCTGTTAGCTAGTGTAGCAGGTAGAACATCATTCTGGACCCCCAGGGTGTCCTGGAACTCTGAATTAAGTCGGGCACACAAACTGGATTCTAGTTGAGGGAACCCTGAGAATGCGGCTGAGGTGACAGGCTGTAAGACACTTCCCTGAACCTTCCTGACCCTCCTTCTCTTATCCTGACGTTTCAATAAAGCAGGGGCTTCCAACCAATTGGGGGGTTTTCTAGCAGCAGCCTTTTTCAGTTTGTTCTGAGCGAGAGTCTCAGCCAAAAGGTCAACAATTGGATCTTGAGTTGTTGAGAGATAGCGGGCTGAGATTCGCCTCAGAAACATGCCTTTAACAGAGAAAACGCTAATTAATCACTTGCTAACTAATAACAACCCACTAGAATAACATATTCCAGTCATGACACATTCTCAAATTGCAATATCAAATTGTAATATCAAATTGTAATATCAAATTGTAATATTAAATTGTAATAATATCAAACAAACATCATACAACAGCTGATATACTGTTCATTTCACAAAAAACTCAAATATAAATTATAATAGTCAAAAACTCAACAAGAAGTGTTGTTAGTAGAGGGGGTTGCTCAATTTGTGCTTACTAATCAATTATTAAACTGGAACATTTCTATAAAGAAGCTAGTTTGTTCGTTAAGTGCTTGTCTGATGTTCCTTCTGTTTGTTTCTTGTTTCTCCTGGAACACTGTGAGAAGTACAATACCAAAACACGCCAGACAAAGCAGTATCACTATCATTGAACCAATCACATTCGCAGCTGTCAGGTCCGCTAGAGGGAGAGGTGGTGGGGTTACTAGGGGGTTACTAGGAGGTTACTAGGGGGTTACTA
Organism: Hormiphora californensis; assembly: GCA_020137815.1. Lineage (NCBI taxonomy): Eukaryota > Metazoa > Ctenophora > Tentaculata > Cydippida > Pleurobrachiidae > Hormiphora > Hormiphora californensis. The sequence continues at coordinate 10,434,579 of CM035350.1, forward strand.
GGAGGTTACTAGGGGGTTACTAGGGGAGGGGAGGTGCCAGACAAAGCAGTATCACTATCATTGAACCAATCACATTCGCAGCTGTCAGGTCCGCTAGAGGGAGAGGTGGGGTTACTAGGGGGTTACTAGGGGGTTACTAGGGGGTTACTAGGAGGTTACTAAGGGTTACTAGGGGAGGGGGAGGTGCCAGACAAAGCAGTATCACTATCATTGAACCAATCACATTCGCAGCTGTCAGGTCCGCTAGAGGGAGAGGTGGGGTTACTAGGGGGTTACTAGGGGGTTACTAGGAGGTTACTAGGGGTTACTAGGGGGTTACTAGGAGGTTACTAGGGGGTTACTAGGGGAGGGGGTGGTGCCAGACAAAGCAGTATCACTATCATTGAACCAATCACATTCGCAGCTGTCAGGTCCGCTAGAGGGAGAGGTGGTGGGGTTACTAGGGGGTTACTAGGGGGTTACTAGGAGGTTACTAGGAGGTTACTAGGGGGTTACTAGGGGAGGGGGAGGGGTGCCAGACAAAGCAGTATCACTATCATTGAACCAATCACATTCGCAGCTGTCAGGTCCGCTAGAGGGAGAGGTGGGGTTACTAGGGGGTTACTAGGGGGTTACTAGGGGGTTACTAGGGGAGGGGGAGGTGCCAGACAAAGCAGTATCACTATCATTGAACCAATCACATTCGCAGCTGTCAGGTCCGCTAGAGGGAGAGGCGGTGGGGTTACTAGGGGGTTACTAGGGGGTTACTAGGGGGTTACTAGGGGAGGGGGAGGTGCCAGACAAAGCAGTATCACTATCATTGAACCAATCACATTCGCAGCTGTCAGGTCCGCTAGAGGGAGAGGTGGGGTTACTAGGGGGTTACTAGGGGGTTACTAGGGGAGGGGAGGTGCCAGACAAAGCAGTATCACTATCATTGAACCAATCACATTCGCAGCTGTCAGGTCCGCTAGAGGGAGAGGTGGGGTTACTAGGGGGTTACTAGGGGGTTGCTAGGGGGTTACTAGGGGGTTACTAGGGGAGGGGAGGTGCCAGACAAAGCAGTATCACTATCATTGAACCAATCACATTCGCAGCTGTCAGGTCCGCTAGAGGGAGAGGTGGTGGTGGCATGGAGGGAGGGGAGTATAATGGGAGCCTAGGTGGGGTTATAACGGAGAGTGGAACAGAGCAAGGAGAAACCTACTTCTTTGAGCACAACATAGAGCAAGGAGATATAGAAACCTACTTCTTTGAGCACAACATAGAGCAAGGAGATATAGAAACCTACTTCTTTGAGCACAACATAGAGCAAGGAGATATAGAAACCTACTTCTTTGAGCACAACATAGAGCAAGGAGAAACCTACTTCTTTGAGCACAACATAGAGCAAGGAGATATAGAAACCTACTTCTTTGAGCACAACATAGAGCAAGGAGATATAGAAACCTACTTCTTTGAGCACAACATAGAGCAAGGAGATATAGAAACCTACTTCTTTGAGCACAACATAGAGCAAGGAGATATAGAAACCTACTTCTTTGAGCACAACATAGAGCAAGGAGATATAGAAACCTACTTCTTTGAGCACAACATAGAGCAAGGAGATATAGAAACCTACTTCTTTGAGCACAACATAGAGCAAGGAGATATAGAAACCTACTTCTTTGAGCACAACATAGAGCAAGGAGATATAGAAACCTACTTCTTTGAGCACAACATAGAGCAAGGAGATATAGAAACCTACTTCTTTGAGCACAACATAGAGCAAGGAGATATAGAAACCTACTTCTTTGAGCACAACATAGAGCAAGGAGATAGAAACCTACTTCTTTGAGCACAACATAGAGCAAGGAGATATAGAAACCTACTTCTTTGAGCACAACATAGAGCAAGGAGATATAGAAACCTACTTCTTTGAGCACAACATAGAGCAAGGAGATATAGAAACCTACTTCTTTGAGCACAACATAGAGCAAGGAGATATAGAAACCTACTTCTTTGAGCACAACATAGAGCAAGGAGATATAGAAACCTACTTCTTTGAGCACAACATAGAGCAAGGAGATATAGAAACCTACTTCTTTGAGCACAACATAGAGCAAGGAGATAAACCTACTTCTTTGAGCACAACATAGAGCAAGGAGATATAGAAACCTACTTCTTTGAGCACAACATAGAACAAGGAGATATAGAAACCTACTTCTTTGAGCACAACATAGAGCAAGGAGAAACCTACTTCTTTGAGCACAACATAGAGCAAGGAGAAACCTACTTCTTTGAGCACAACATAGAGCAAGGAGATATAGAAACCTACTTCTTTGAGCACAACATAGAGCAAGGAGAAACCTACTTCTTTGAGCACAACACTCTCCTGCATACCCTGGTCTACATTCACAGGTCCAGTTCCTTAACACTCCTCCGTTATAACAGCTCTCTCCCCTACACTCCTGAAAGGGGGTGGGTTAATGAATCATTTTAACTGTGTTCTATAGTTGTTAGATGTCCCTTACAACAAATGCCAAGGACTCACCGTCTCTTGTATCATATCAATAGTTGGACTGCAGATAGATCCCCCACACTTGTGGTGCTGGGCTATGATTCTATATCTCTCCTTTACAGACCACCTCCCCCCACACACACCATAACACTCGCTCCAAGGGGACCAGGGACCCAGCTTACAATCCTGAACATCATCACAATCACTGTGATTGTCCACTACTGACACCTTACCAGCCTCAACCACCGCAATCACTGACAACTGAAACTAGAATTAAATAATAATCAATCCAATACTAGTGTGTATTAGAATTAAATAATAACCAGAATCAATACACTACTAGTGTGTACTAGAATTAAATAATAATCAATCCACTACTAGTGTGTATTAGAATTAAATAATAACCAGAATCAATACACTACTAGTGTGTACTAGAATTAAATAATAATCAATCCACTACTAGTGTGTATTAGAATTAAATAATAACCAGAATCAATACACTACTAGTGTGTACTAGCGGAATAAAAGAGCCGTTATAGATAGTGTATAAAATGTATACAACATGTATATATAACATGTATAAAGGCCGGGATTCTTACCAATAGCAACATCAGTATAGTATTATTATACATCAGCAACAACAGGATAGTATAATAGGAGCAGCAGCAGGAGGAGGAGGAGGATGGAGGGTAATGGGAGAGCAGTATAGTATAATACTATCCTGATGTTGCTGCTCTTATTATAGCAGGAGGTGCAGTAGGGTGGAGGATAATGGGAGAGCAGGGGGACACAATGCCTGATTATATCCATTGCAACCCTCTCCTGTATGTAGGGGGGTATCTCCAATGACCAGGGTCTATTTACTGTCCATTTCTAAAGATTATCAAAACCCATACCTACACCCATACCGACCATTTGTGTAACGTCCCGAACAAAACATATTTGGTTCAACTTGTTGATTGGCTGAAGGAAACGGTGCAAAGGTCTCCTGGAAGCATTACTTCATTTGAGGGAAGGAGGTGGTGGAAGCACGAGGGACCACTGAGAATTGAAATTAAATTTGTTGAGTTTAGAAGTGATGAGCAAGGAAAGGACAGTTGAGTTGAAAGGTGGTCATTTGTTTGATAGCCTCAATTATTTTTCAAGTTTCAACTAAAACTGGAAACCCAACCTAAACAACAACCGACCGAAGGGACCCAGCACTCAGCAGCTGGGCTGGCGGAGCCTCACTTCAGCCAAGACCCCGCGGGGATACCTTACTAGAAGAAAAAGCCATTATCTTCTAAAACACTGAAGTCTGAATTATGGCTGGGTCGAAGAAACATCAAATTAATGAACCCCAACATCCGAATTTTAACATTTGCATTGGAAAAAAAACATTTGCATTTCTAAAAATAATTTCCTGGCAGCACAAATGGGTAGTATGGTAGTTAAGGTCGTGCGCACTTTTTGGCGCCATTTGGCGCCAAATTGGCGCCATTTTGGCGCCACGTGGCGATATTTTAGCGCCAAATGGCGCCAAAATTTGGCGACTGCGCACAACCGCCAATTTGGCGCCAAAATGGCGCCAAGTTGGGTAAAAGGGTCATGACCCTAAGTGACCAATTTTTGGCGCCAATTTTCGATTTTTTGGCGCCAAAAACCGTTATTGGCGCCAAATATTATCGCCAATAAAAAATACCGGCGCCAAAACGCGATTTGGCGCCGGTTTTTTTTGGCGCCAAAGCTCTTTTTGGCGCCGGCTTTTGGCGGTTCACTTGGGTGAACCTTAAAAAATTGGCGCCAATTCTGAAATTGGCGCCACCCATCCTTGACCCTAAGTTTTGGCGCCAACTCTGGCAAAAGTTGGCGCCAACTGTTGGCGCCAATTTGTTGAATATTTAGGGTCATAGGATGGAAAATTGGCGCCAATCATTAGCGCCAACTTTAAAATTTCGACTAACTTACCCTTGAGCGCTAGTTGTTAGCGCCACTTTTTGGCGCCAATTTATTAGCGCCAATTATTGGCGCCAAAAAACAAAACATTCAGTTTCTGTCTGGCGCCGAGGAATGCCATTTAACATTAGGTACTGGCTGTAATTTAGGTACATTATTGATCTTAATCTCTATCATTCTCTCTGTCCCTCTCTCTGTCTCTCTTTTTCTCTCTCTCTCTCTCTCTGTCTCTCTCTCTCTCTCTCTCTCTCTCTCTCTCTCTGTCCCTCTCTCTCTCTCTCTCTCTCTCTCTCTCTCTCTCTCTCTCTCTCTCTCTCTCTCTCTCTCTCTCCCTCTCTCTCTCTCTCTCTCTCTCTCTCTCTCTCTCTGATCTCTCTCTCTCTCTCTCTCTCTCTCTCTCTGTCTCTCTCCCCCTTTCTCTCAGCTCTCTCTCTTTCTCTCTCTCTCACTCCATCTCTTCATCATGTCGGGCTGAAGAATATAAAGGTTGGTAGAGTGGTAGGGATGGTGATAAGGATTGAGGAAGTTAAGAGGTTCCCTTCAAATATATTGAATCAGGTGATAAAGATTCGTAGAACTGGAGCTGTATTGGGGGTACGTATACGTACGTGCGTACGTACCTATAGGTAGGAAATGTTTGGCAATCATGGGAACCCCAGTTGTAGACGGCAGGAACACCCGAACACATAACACGCATCCAACAACATGCACGTGCAGTATTCACGCATTTGACCTTGCCTACCCGCCATAACAACCACTTGATTCGCACGGGTAAAAGTGGTAATTGTTGCACGCTAGTGTTGCACGCTTATAGGTTACTCCATCATCATCACCACTCCAAGCATTTCTACGGACGGCAAATTACAAACTTTATGTGGCGCCATAAATTGGCGCCATAAATTGGCGCCAATTTACATCATTTTGGGCCAATATTTTGTTACGAAAGGGCCACAGGATGAATAATTGGCGCCAAAAATTGGCGCTATATATTGGCGCCAACGAGTTTCTGGCACCGATTTTATTACAAAAGTGAATAATTGGCGCCAAAAACATAGGGTCAAGGATGGGTGGCGCCAATTTCAGAATTGGCGCCAATTTTTTAAGGTTCACCCAAGTGAACCGCCAAAAGCCGGCGCCAAAAAGAGCTTTGGCGCCAAAAAAACCGGCGCCAAATCGCGTTTTGGCGCCGGTATTTTTTATTGGCGATAATATTTGGCGCCAATAATGGTTTTTAGCGCCAAAAAATCGAAAACTGGCGCCAAAAATTGGTCACTTAGGGTCATGACCCTTTTACCCCAAGTTGGCGATTTTTTGGCGCCAAATGGCGCCACGTGGCGCCAAGTGGCGCCACGTGGCGATGGTAAATCGCCAAGTGTTGGCGGTATTTGGCGGTACCGCCACGTGGCGATGCGAATTTGTCTGAATAAACTGTGTCCATCGCCAAGTGGCGCCAAATTGGCGCCATGTACTTTTCACTCTTGGCGCCAAATTGGCGCCAAATTGGCGCCACTTGGCGAGTGGGAACGTTCAGAAGCGGAAAAAAACCACCTCTTTGGCGCAATTTTGGCGCCAAATTGGCGCTGCTTGGCGATAGGCGCCAATTTGGCGCCAAGTGGTGCTGCTTAGCGCCAATTTAGCGCCAAATTGGCGATTGGATACAAATCGCCAACTTAGCGCCAACTTAGCGCCAATTTGGCGACTGGCGCCAATTTAGCGCCAAATGGCGCTACTTGGCGCCAAATTGGCGATTGGATACAAATCGCCAACTTAGCGCTAAATTGGCGATTTGTATCCAATCGCCAATTTGGCGCTAAGCAGCGCCATTTGGCGCCAAATTGGCGCTAATTTGGCGCCAATCGCCATTTTGGCGCCAATTTGGCGCTTCGTTGGCGATTTTTATCCAATCGCCAATTTGGCGCTAAATTGGCGCCAAGCAGCGCCATTTGGCGCCAAATTGGCGCTAATTTGGCGCCAATCGCCATTTTGGCGCCAATTTGGCGCATCGTTGGCGATTTTTATCCAATCGCCAATTTGGCGCTAAATTGGCGCCAAGCAGCGCCATTTGGCGCTAATTTGGCGTCAATCGCCATTTTGGCGCCAAATTGGCGCTAAGTTGGCGGCAATCGCCAAGCAGCGCTAAGTTGGCGATTTGTGTCCAATCGCCAATTTGGCGCCAAATTGGCGCTAAGTTGGCGGCAATCGCCAAGCAGCGCCAATTTGGCGCTAAGTTGGCGATTTGTATCTAATCGCCAATTTAGCGCCAAATTGGCGCCACATGGCGCCATTTGGCGCCACTTGGCGATAGGAATTCCTCTGATGGACGTTATGAATATTTGGAATTTTAGGTACTATCGCCAATTTGGCGCCAATTTGGCGCCACTTGGCGATGGACACAGTTTATTCAGACAAATTCGCATCGCCACGTGGCGGTACCGCCAAATACCGCCAACACTTGGCGATTTACCATCGCCACGTGGCGCCACTTGGCGCCACGTGGCGCCATTTGGCGCCAAAAAATCGCCAACTTGGGGTAAAAGGGTCATGACCCTAAGTGACCAATTTTTGGCGCCAATTTTCGATTTTTTGGCGCCAAAAACCATTTTTGGCGCCAAATATTATCGCCAATAAAAAATACCGGCGCCAAAACGCGATTTGGCGCCGGTTTTTTTGGCGCCAAAGCTCTTTTTGGCGCCGGCTTTTGGCGGTTCACTTGGGTGAACCTTAAAAAATTGGCGCCAATTCTGAAATTGGCGCCACCCATCCTTGATCCTAAGTTTTGGCGCCAACTCTGGCGAAAGTTGGCGCCAACTGTTGGCGCCAATTTGTTGAATATTTAGGGTCATAGGATGGAAAATTGGCGCCAATTATTAGCGCCAACTTTAAAATTTCGGCTAACTAACCCTTGAGCGCTAGTTGTTAGCGCCACTTTTTGGCGCCAATTTATTAGCGCCAATTATTGGCGCCAAAAAAACAAAACATTCAGTTTCTATCTGGCGCCGTGACCCCATCTGAGCGCACTGTCAGGATCTGTCAGAGCTGTCTGGCGCCGCCAGACAGCTCAGTTTGCAGATGCTGGCATTTATGCGGATAACTTTCATTACCAGTGGTACTACCACAATGTCTGACCCCGAAACTCGTCACACCATCTTTCCAGTTATAACTGGGCCCTTCAAATGTGGAGGAATACCATTTAACATTAGGTACTGGCTGTAATTTAGGTACATTATTGAAAATTAAGATACGGAGTGTCAAGTAACAGATCTTAGGGACAAGAAAGCCTGTTGGTTGGACCCTGCATGTTAGACGTTAGTCGAACCCCGTTGGCTGTACCTCCGTTGATCTTAATCTCTATCTTTCTCTCTGTCCCTCTCTCTGTCTCTCTTTCTCTCTCTCTCTCTCTCTCTCTCTCTCTCTCTCTCTCTCTCTCTCTCTCTCTCTCTCTCTCTCGCTGTCTCTCTCTCCCTCTCTCTCTCTCTCTCTCTGTCTCTCTCTCTCTCTCTCTCTCTCTCTCTCTCTCTCTCTCTCTCTCTCTCTCTCTCCCCTTTCTCTCTCTCTCTTTCTCTCTCTCTCACTCCATCTCTTCATCATGTCGGGCTGAAGACTATAAAGGTTGGTAGAGTGGTAGGGATGGTGATAAGGATTGAGGAAGAGGTTCCCTTCAAATATTTTGAATCAGGTGATAAAGATTCGTAGAACTGGAGCTGTATCGGGGGTACGTATACGTACGTGCGTACGTACCTATGTATAGGTAGGAAAGCTTTGGCAATCATGGGAACCCCAGTTGTAGATGGCAGGAACACCCGAACACATAACACGCATCCAACAACATGCACGTGCAGTATTCACGCCGTTGACCTTGCCTACCCGCCATAACAACCACTTGATTTACACGGGCAAAAGTGGTAATTGTTGCACGCTAGTGTTGCACACTTATAGGTTATTCCATCACCATTACCACTCCAAGCATTTCTACGGACGGCAAATTACAAACTTCATGTGGCGCCATAAATTGGCGCCATAAATTGGCGCCAATTTACATAATTTTGGGCCAATCTTTTGTTACGAAAGGGTCACAGGATGAATAATTGGCGCCAAAAATTGGCGCTATATATTGGCGCCAACGAGTTTCTGGCACCGATTTTATTACAAAAGGAGCACATGATGAATAATTGGCGCCAAAAACTTAGGGTCAAGGATGGGTGGCGCCAATTTCAGAATTGGCGCCAATTTTTTAAGGTTCACTCAAGTGAACCGCCAAAAGCCGGCGCCAAAAAGAGCTTTGGCGCCAAAAAAACCGGCGCCAAATCGCGTTTTGGCGCCGGTATTTTTTATTGGCGATAATTTTTGGCGCCAATAATGGTTTTTGGCGCCAAAAAATCGAAAATTGGCGCCAAAAATTGGTCACTTAGGGTCATGACCCTTTTACCCAACTTGGCGCCATTTTGGCGCCAAATTGGCGGTTGTGCGCAGTCGCCAAATTTTGGCGCCATTTAGCGCTAAAATATCGCCACGTGGCGCCACGTGGCGCCAAAATGGCGCCAAATGGCGCCAAAAAGTGCGCACGACCTTAACTACCATAGGGATCCCTAAAAAAGTTCAGTATTTACACAGAGTTTACACAGTCTTTACTCAGTCGTTACACCCAGAGCGCCCGCGCCGCTCTGGGTGTAACGACTGCGTCTTTCGCACTCGATTTGCAGCGTTTTCGGAAACTTTTTTCGCCGCAGCGCTCAATTTTGTCAATTGTGCAGCACACAATCCAATATTTTCTTGGAAAAAGCCACTGTGTGCAGCACGCGCCGCTCTGGGTGTAACGACTGAGTAAAGACTGTGTAAACTCTGTGTAAATACTGAACTTTTTTAGGGATCCCTATACTACCCACAAATGAGTGTAAAGTGAAGACGCGCGCACGCGCTTATTACTTTAGCAGTGTACTTAAAGAAATTCTGCGCCAGATTGAAGTGTGGCTCTGTTACAATCGAACCCGCTATGTATTATAGAGTGGGATAATAAAATATTACTTCAAATAGTAAAATGAGCATTGTTCAAGGATCGATTAATTATCCCGCAGGTCTAGTAGAGCTGAGTGGGGTCCGACCACAAATGTAAGAGAATTCAAAGAAAAAACTCAAAATTAAATATTAAAATGATCAATCAAAGGATCATTGCGTAAATTCATTTAACATAACAAACAATTTGAATCCTTTTTAAAAACTAAGTTTAATACTAATGAATTTGAAACACGGGATTAAACCCAGAATAATTTAAAATTAAACTAAAAAATTATCTTTTAATTATCATAAAATGTTTATTCACTTTTCTGTTTTCATGAGTTTCTCACAATAACACGTCACGAGGGCCATTCTTCATTGATTGGTGTATTAGGGCCAGTTGGGGTGGCATTGTTAAACCAATCCTGGTTACACGGGGCTGAGGGTGAGGATACAATTTCCAATAAACTAGCTAAATCCTCCTGGTCTGCTGCTGCCACGTCCTCTCTATCTGATGTGCTGGCCTCACTCTCCTGAAAGATGATAACTAGATTAATGAGAACCCTGGGAATTCCAGATCATTACCCAGCTGGGTTACCATGGTAACAATATTACAGGTAACGCTCCAGTTGCAGATTGGAAACTGACACCAGGCTGCAGGAAACGGACACCAAGTAGTTAGCTGGGAGAATCCTGATGAACCATGCTGCGCGCGACATCTTCGATCACTAGCAGGAATTTCGATGTGAATTGCATTGAAAGTAGCGCCACACGCAGTGTCAGCAGCAGAGTGAATCTCTGGCATCAAGAAACTGGCTCCAGTAGTCGAATCTCTAACTGATCCCCCAGATCATACCGAGAAATCGGTGTCAGCAACGAGAGAGTCTAAACAAGATTTTACCGGGGCGGGAGGTGGATGCAGGGGGGTTGTTACCTGAGTATTCATCTTGGAGAGTTGTAGTTCAACAGAGTCAAATACACCAACGTCTTGAAGTTGGCCTTGCTCGGGCCGGTGGTAACCGTCAATTACCAAACCCTGAAAATGTGGTGAGGGGATTGAAATATAACACATTATCACATGAGGCAGAGTGAACAAGTTGACTGGCAAACACACGCAGTTGGCTAAATACCAGTGAAGTTGGCTAAATGCCAGTGAAGTTGGCTAAATACCAGTGAAGTTGGCTAAATGCCAGTGAAGTTGGCTAAATGCCAGTGAAGTTGGCTAAATACCAGTGAAGTTGGCTAAATGCCAGTGAAGTTGGCTAAATGCCAGTGGAATTGAATAAGAGAGATATGTTCTAGGGGACAACTCCCCTGAACAACAAACAGCAAAGCATGTTGCCCCACAAACAGCAAGTAGAGAATCATGATGCCATGCCACCCACCTCATTATTATAGAAGTTGTATCCTCTGAACCCTCCCTCTCTACACTTCATCCCCTCCAATATAAACACCCTGTTCTGCCACACATCAGCCCCTAACACCTCAGGTGTCTCCTGCTGTGAGTTGGCACAATGTAGAGAGTGAAGGTGTCCCAACCCCGGGTCATGCACCCTCCATCATCCCTCTCCTACAATGGGGCAGCACCCCCTCCCCTGCTTCTGCAACTTGGAATCTAACAGTCTTCTTCAGGTTTCTCCTCACTGTTGCGTCAAAGTAGGGGTTGTTTTGGGTGAGGTCCCTGCCGAATGTTCTGAATGTAGGAGGGCCCAAAATCTATCCTTGGCACGGGAGATGCTGGGAGGGTGGTCCTCTTGAAGTACTGTCTCTTTTTGGGGAACTTGAGGTCCAGATCAAAATACACATTGCCCCCCTTGTGTGGGGGATCCAGATCTACCACTGGAGAGTCAGGTATCTGCATTACAATTGGTAGTAATGCTGGTGTTCAGGGTTACGATGTAATGCTGATTGAGATGACAAGGATTGATGTTGAGGTTGAGGAGTGGGTTACTACTGGTCCAGATCACAAGGATGTTGAGGTTGATGTTCCGTTGCTGTTTTTTGAACAAAACACACACCGCTACACACCGCTAAAAATAGAAAAGGCAATTAGAGGAATAGTTCACTGCCAACCCGCCGCTAAAAACACAAAATATCACACAGCACTACAGAAAGAGAGAGAGAGAGGGAGAGAGCGAGAGAGAGAGAGAGAGAGAGAGAGAGAGAGAGAGAGAGAGAGAGAGAGAGAGAGAGAGAGAGAGAGAGAGAGAGAGAGAGAGAGAGAGAGAGAAAGAGAAAGAGAGAGCAGATAGGAAATTAATAATCGCGACATAGAATCACCACAAATAATTAGTAACGGCAGAGAGATGATATAAAGAGTTATTAATAAAAGAGCTCATCTCATGGTACGAATGTGGGGTAGAACAAAGAGGCTTATATATATATATACCATCCCATCTAGAAACTACTGCGTGACGTAATAGGTCACGCATTAGATCATACCAGGCCACGTGATGTCCACATACCTCCTCTCCATGTTATATATGCCATATATGCGAGTATTATATCGAATAAAATACTTCCTAGAAGGGAGGCAGAGAGATATATATGCAGTCTTTGTCTCTTGCATGTTACTATATCTCTGGGACACTTCATATATTAGTGTGAGATATCTCACAAGATACTTGGCAGTGAGATATATGTGCCATATCTCTCACATGAGATAGTGAAATGTGATTTGTCAAGAAATAGAATCAAGTCACCTGCTGTAATTTAATTAAAAGGTATGCGTCAGAGACATGCTTGTACAAAAAGATACTGCAGCAGAGTAGCAGCCACGCAAGCAAGTTCTAGAGAGAGAGAGAGAGAGAGAGAGAGAGAGAGAAGAGAGAGAGAGAGAGAGAGAGAGAGAGAGAGAGAGAGAAGAGAGAGAGAGAGAGAGAGAGAGAGAGAGAGAGAGAGAGAGAAGAGAGAGAGAGAGAGAGAGAGAGAGAGAGAGAGAGAGAGAGAGAGAGAGAGAGAGAGAGAGAGGAGGGGAAATTAAGAGGACGAAGGACTGGTGTAACTTGACATTCTAAACTCACAGCATCTTAGTTCTACAATTTAGCCTGCCCAGGTGTGACAGGCTCTCTATCACACGTTGATATGAATTTTTATAGATATACCGGCCCAAATGATGAAGTTTACAGTTCTAATGCTAGTACTAATGTAATGTAGTACTTAGAGGAGTGCAGCTGAACACGTCACACCAACACACGGCATACTCATGGGACGATTGAGTGAATGGGATTGCAATTTGATACCATCTACCTAGCCTAGCACACACCCTCTCTCACACACAAGTTACATCCCTTATAAAAAGATGTACATTTAATTGGCAGCTCGTTTAAAGGACTTTATAGAGGGTTGAACATGGGACATGTAGGACCCATCTGTCAGGCCAAATCTGACAGTGACTCATTCAAATTACAAGCTCTCTCTCATGATTCAAATCGCAAAAGAAAGAAGCACACAAACACTCACAGACAAAACTAACCTGTTAGGTCATCCCTAATTAGAGTACTGTATCATATAATTGATCCATTATTATAGCGTTGTTCTGTCTCTCTTCTGTCAGTCTGTCTCCTCTCTCAGCCAGCCATTTAGGAGCTAGGAGGGAGTGAAGGGCGGTGAGTTTTGCGCGCATCTAGCACTTTACAGAGTAGCAAAACACGGCGCGTTACGCTAAAAACAAATTGGGTAAAAAATACTGGGTGATGGGTAAATTATTGGGGTGCAAAAATAGATAAAATTTCAACAACGTTGTTGTAAAAAACACCATCTTCCCTCACAGGAAGGATTGTTAAACCAATCTCTCAGTGTCTCACTACACAGGTAGGGCAGTAGGATCATTCAGCCTTATAACTTGAACCTGTACAGTGCAATTCTCCAGCTCTGTATGTCGTGTTGCTAGGTTGATCTCCTGTCTTATCCCTAACATCTCCTCCCTCCCATACCTCATTACCTCACCAACCTCCTTTATCTCCTCCTCCTCCTCCTCTACCTCCCCTGTAACTCCTCCATCAGCCTCCTCCAACCTCTTCACTAGCACATTCAGATGTTTCTGCAGTTTAGCATGGGTCTCCTGCCCCATATACCCAGGCACAAACAGGTACTTGCATATATCCGGTGCATTGCTGTCAAAAGACCACACCTTGCCCTTCGTTAGCTTCTCAGAAGTATTGATTAACCTAGCTAGTAGATCGGGGGAGGAGGTGAGGCGAGAGTGCAGTTTAAACAGAATTCCAAACTTCTTATCAGGAAGGGATGACATGAACTTGAGAAATGTTATAGCATTACCAACTATCTCACTAGCCCCACTCAACCTGTATATCAAACTGTCTCCATCTTTACTGACTGTCATTCCAACCTGTTTAAATAATTGTCTAAGAAGGGAGGGTACATAACCAAACTCTCTCAAATCAGTAAGGTCTGGGACAGTGAACTCTGTACAAGTGTAGGTGGTAGAATCCGAGATTAGAGACTTCTTGAGAGTGATATACCCCGCTGCAACCGCATCTTTCTCCCCTGAAATTAAGGGAAGTAGAGCAGGGGGAAATAGGGAGAACTAGGGACATAGGGAGGGGAGTGGGAAAACTGGGGATTGTATTTAGGGAGTAGGGGTGTGATGTGGGGATATGAATAGTAGAGGGAGGGAATTGAGGAGTGGAATAAAGGGAAATATAGGGAATACTGGAGACATGGGGAATAGGGAACTGGGGAGGGGGAAAAGGGGATGGGAGTGGAATAAAGTGAAAGGAAGATTTGTTAGCCGGGGAGAAACAAGTTAAAAACCAATTTACAAAGTTTTAGAACGGGTTATAGAAAGGGTACAATATTCGTGGATAGTACCAATATATAATGATATTATAAAAAACAAGGCAAACATAAAAACCTATTGGCTGTTTTTCTCTAACTAGACATTCTACTAGACACACTACATTATTATGGAATTCTACACACACGATTCTTTAAAAAAATAGAAGCATATCATTACAAACACTGTCAATAATTTCTCCCCACCCTCTACCTATAACTGGAGTTCTTTTCTCGGCCAGACAACAACAAGCTTATAATAATAATATTTCACCAGGACGATGGAAGCACACTTCCCCTCTCTCAGTTATAAGGCATGAACACACTGGATCTCTTAGTGATTGGTTCAGTAGATGCCACTATTGCAGCCCCACTAGTTCCAGTTCTAGTCCCAGTTCTGGTAGAACTAGTAGTTGGCTCTCCATTTATCAGCTTGTTCATGTATGTGTTTATGTCATAGTGTTCCCAGGGTACCCCTGGAGCAAAGAACGCCCTATACCCTCCCTCTTTCTCGAGGGATATGTAGGCACTTTTGGAGAACCTTCCCCAATTGGCTGCTATCTCGCCCCTAATAACACTCAAATCCTCTGTTATCTTATCAGGAACTTTGAATAACACCCCCACCTTTTTGCGAGGCGATTCTAACATCATTTCAACAAGTGCACCCACTCTGTAAACTGAGTCTCTGGGCCCAGAGAGCTGAATAAACCCTCGTTCCTTGATATTGTGTTTGCTAATCACAATATTGACATCTTTGAATGCTGCACAGAGGAGGCTCTGGAAGTATCTGTCCTTCCCCACTGCAAGACTGATACTACCCGGCTCCTCTCTGTCCTCTGTTATCTTGATAGTGATGTGCTCTTTAGATCCGGGGGTGGCCTGTCGCAGGAACTCATCCCAGATTGTCAGAGCCCTCTCTCCGGCCTCCTGAGGTCCTGAAATACAACACTCCGTCTCTTGGGGGACGGGGTGGGGGCTGGGGACGCGGGGTACAGTAGGGGTGGGCGGGGTGGGGGTGGGGTACAGTAGGGGTGGGCGGGGGCAGGGTAGGTAGCAGAGTCAAGGTAGAGAGGGGAAAGGGGGCAGGGTAGGTAGCAGAGTCCTGAGTCAAGGCAGAGAGGGGAAAGGGGACAGGGTAGGTAACAGAGTCAAGGCAGAGAGGGGAAAGGGGGCAGGGTAGGTAGCAGAGTCCTGAGTCAAGGCAGAGAGGGGAAAGGGGGCAGGGTAGGTAACAGAGTCAAGGTAGAGAGGGGAAGGGGGCAGGGTAGGTAACAGAGTCAAGGCAGAGAGGGAGGGGTGACATATATTTCATTATAGTAGAGAGACTGTGTTGCACTATATTAGGCAGTGCTGCAGAGGGTGCTAAATAAGGAATTTGTAATTACTCAGCAGTATATTAGTGAGTGTAGTAGCTTTGTGTAGTAAGCTGGTAATGAAACACGGTGCAGTACATCCAACAGAGGGGGTAACGAACAAGAGTCACACAGGGGTGTAACACAACCTGATAGTGTGATCTAGCGGAGGGGGTAACGAGTCACAAGACACACAGGGGCACACCAGTAAAGACAGGGGCACACACAACACAAACACAACACACACACACAACACAACACACTACCTGATAGAGAGATGTTGTAATGGTTGGGATCTTCAGTGCCACTAATTAGGTAACTCGCCCCCAAGGTCCGTAGTTCTGTTTGAGTATTGACGTCCCCTACAAATGCCTCTAGTTGCATCCTAGTAATCTTGATACTCCTATACACCGTGGAGCCTCTATGCTTCTCCGGATCTGTTAGCTCTGTGACACTGTCCCCACTGCTGCTGCGAGAAGAGGACCTCTGAGGTGTTTCACCATTAGCAACACTGTTCCTCTCCCCATTAGCAACACTGTTCCTGTCCCCATTAGCAACACTGTTCCTGTGAAGTGAAGATGCAGAACTAATCCTCTGTATCCTCCCTCCCGCTGACTCATTTGACATGGCCCTCTGTCTCTCTGGCTCATATGAAACAGTCCTAGTGAGACGTGATGGAGGGGGCGCCATCTCGGTGAAGTCTCCCGTTGGTGCTTTATAATCCATTACAGGGGGTCGGGGTGCCTCATAATCTTGTCGAGGGGGTCGAGGTACCTCAAAGTCTTGTCGAGGGGGTCGGGGTGCCTCCGGTTGACTGACAGATCGTGCTAGCTGCGGGGTGGGTTGGATGGGTTGTACAGGTATCATTACTGGCTCAGGACTGTCACTAATCTCAAAGTGACAGTGAAACTCCTCCTCTGCAGCCTCCTCCTCTTTGTCAACAGCAGCACCGTCAGCATTGTTACTAGCAGCACTATCAGTAGCAATATCTTCAAGAACTAGCCTTCCAATATCCACCCCACCCTCCACCCCATCCTCCACCCTGCCCTCCACCCCACCATCCACCCCACCCTCATCATCATCCTGAACCAGGTTATCCAGAAAGTTTTCCATTTCCTCTCTATGGGGCCTGTTCTTTGCAACCTCTATCTCGGACAGTAGCAGGGACAGTATGTGCCCATAATTAACAGAGGTCAAGTCGTTGTAGTAACTAGAGAGGGGAGTCTGGCAGCCTGTTCTCTGTTGGATACTACTCTCCAGTAACCATCAACAGAGTCTTCCTATCAGCAGGATTGTCACATGAGAGAAGACATGCTGCTACCTGCCTCACTTAGTGTGGCTGGATCTTCGTCAGTCAGTAATGGCATTCTGAAGGGGATTAGTGGTTTAGTACATTTCTTGGATTACTGATTAGTAAAACGCAGAATTAAATGTGAGTGATAAATTATGTATATCTTTACAAAACATATATAAAAACTGTATCATTAAATGGTTAAATATTTGTTATATCGTGTTACTCTCAGTCTCCCTCATCTAACACCTCTTGTTTCAACACTACATTGTCCCCCACTACACTGTCCCCCACTACATCCCCCACTACTGCTGTACTATCTCCCACCTCACAACCCACTGCACTACCTCCTACATTGCACTCTTCAGAGTGCTGCCTCGCCCAGTGTTCGTTCTGACAGATTTTAGAGCAATATTGCACCAACCTACACGCCCCACAACTAAACAGAGCAGATGCAGTACACACTGAACACCTGGGTCCCGTTATGTTGTTGTTGTTGTTATTGTTATTGTTGTTGTTATTTTTGTTGCTGCTGCAGTACATCTTGTGGACATTACGGAACTTGCTGAAGCACTCTGTGGAACAATACTGAACCCTGGAACACTGTTTGCAGGTGAACTGGGCCTCTTTTTCAAACACACCGAACACTTTTTACTGTTGTACTGCTGCTTGGGAGAGGGTGATGTTGTGTAGGCAGGAGGTAAAACAGGAACATTGAACCCTAGATGATCGTAGCGCTTCCGTTTCAGTCTGTCGACACACGTGCTAGAGTGTTCTAGAGAACTGCTGAGTCTCTCATAGCACTCATCTGAACAGTACTGCACTTTGAAGCAGCCAATACACCGGAATTGCCCTTCTTTTTTCAAGCACACTGAACATAGTCTTATTTTTCGTATTTTAGAGGGAGTCAGTTTGATACGAGGGGGTCTACCCTCTACCGGTTGCGCAAGGAGAGAGGGTTGAGTAAGGAGAGAGGGTTGAGCGAGGGGAGAGGGTTGAGTAAGGGGAGAGGGTTGAGAAACTAGGACCGATGGTTGAGTAACTAGGAGAGAGGGTTGAGTAAGGAGAGAGGGTTGAGAATCATCCACTGATGTAGGTGTTGAAGGTGGGTTGGAAAACTTGTTACAGGTCGATGACAGTGTTTTTATTTCTGATTTTAGTGCCTGGATTTCTGAATTAAGTTCATAATTTTTACCCTTCAATTCTGATACTTCACCATTCAATTCTGATACTTCATTCTTCATTTCTGATATTTCTGCGACTATAGTTCTCCCGAGTTCAACTATTAGACCCATCAGCCTGGAAACTTTCTCCTCCAGTTGATTGGTGGGTTTCTCAGTATCTCCGTTAGTAGGATGACCCTCCCTGACACGTGATGCCCATATACGGTATTGATCCTCCCTGGCACTGTTAGTATTGTTAGAATGATCCTCTCCATTGTGAGCAGTCAGTCTGGCACTGGTAGGAGCGGGGTTCAATCTGGCACTATTAGGAGCGGGATTCAATCTGGCACTGGTAGGAGCGGGATTCAATCTGGCCCGTTTACCAGACATTCTACTAGAGAGTCAAATCACATGTATTAACTAGAGAGTTAGAGGGGGGATGAGAATCTCACCATGAGATGGTGTGCATTCTACTAGAGAGTTAGAGAGAGGGGATGAGAATCTCATCATGAGATGGTGACACAGAGAGTTAGAGAGGGGATGAGAATCTCATCATGAGATGGTGACACAGAGAGTTAGAGAGGGGATGAGAATCTCATTCTCTACTAGAGAGTTAGAGAGGGGATGAGAATCTCATTCTCTACTAGAGAGTTAGAGGGGGGATGAGAATCTCACCATGAGATGGTGTGCATTCTACTAGAGAGTTAGAGAGAGGGGATGAGAATCTCATCATGAGATGGTGACACAGAGAGTTAGAGAGGGGATGAGAATCTCATCATGAGATGGTGACACAGAGAGTTAGAGAGGGGATGAGAATCTCATTCTCTACTAGAGAGTTAGAGAGGGGATGAGAATCTCATTCTCTACTAGAGAGTTAGAGAGGGGATGAGAATCTCATTCTCTACTAGAGAGTTAGAGAGGGGATGAGAATCTCATTCTCTACTAGAGAGTTAGAGAGGGGATGAGAATCTCATTCTCTACTAGAGAGTTAGAGAGGGGATGAGAATCTCATTCTCTACTAGAGAGTTAGAGAGGGGATGAGAATCTCATTCTCTACTAGAGAGTTAGAGAGGGGATGAGAATCTCATTCTCTACTAGAGAGTTAGAGAGGGGATGAGAATCTCATTCTCTACTAGAGAGTTAGAGAGGGGATGAGAATCTCATTCTCTACTAGAGAGTTAGAGAGGGGATGAGAATCTCATTCTCTACTAGAGAGTTAGAGAGGGGATGAGAATCTCATTCTCTACTAGAGAGTTAGAGAGGGGATGAGAATCTCATTCTCTACTAGAGAGTTAGAGAGGGGATGAGAATCTCATTCTCTACTAGAGAGTTAGAGAGGGGATGAGAATCTCATTCTCTACTAGAGAGTTAGAGAGGGGATGAGAATCTCATTCTCTACTAGAGAGTTAGAGAGGGGATGAGAATCTCATTCTCTACTAGAGAGTTAGAGAGGGGATGAGAATCTCATTCTCTACTAGAGAGTTAGAGAGGGGATGAGAATCTCATTCTCTACTAGAGAGTTAGAGAGGGGATGAGAATCTCATTCTCTACTAGAGAGTTAGAGAGGGGATGAGAATCTCATTCTCTACTAGAGAGTTAGAGAGGGGATGAGAATCTCATTCTCTACTAGAGAGTTAGAGAGGGGATGAGAATCTCATTCTCTACTAGAGAGTTAGAGAGGGGATGAGAATCTCATTCTCTACTAGAGAGTTAGAGAGGGGATGAGAATCTCATTCTCTACTAGAGAGTTAGAGAGGGGATGAGAATCTCATTCTCTACTAGAGAGTTAGAGAGGGGATGAGAATCTCATTCTCTACTAGAGAGTTAGAGAGGGGATGAGAATCTCATTCTCTACTAGAGAGTTAGAGAGGGGATGAGAATCTCATTCTCTACTAGAGAGTTAGAGAGGGGATGAGAATCTCATTCTCTACTAGAGAGTTAGAGAGGGGATGAGAATCTCATTCTCTACTAGAGAGTTAGAGAGGGGATGAGAATCTCATTCTCTACTAGAGAGTTAGAGAGGGGATGAGAATCTCATTCTCTACTAGAGAGTTAGAGAGGGGATGAGAATCTCATTCTCTACTAGAGAGTTAGAGAGGGGATGAGAATCTCATTCTCTACTAGAGAGTTAGAGAGGGGATGAGAATCTCATTCTCTACTAGAGAGTTAGAGAGGGGATGAGAATCTCATTCTCTACTAGAGAGTTAGAGAGGGGATGAGAATCTCATTCTCTACTAGAGAGTTAGAGAGGGGATGAGAATCTCATTCTCTACTAGAGAGTTAGAGAGGGGATGAGAATCTCATTCTCTACTAGAGAGTTAGAGAGGGGATGAGAATCTCATTCTCTACTAGAGAGTTAGAGAGGGGATGAGAATCTCATTCTCTACTAGAGAGTTAGAGAGGGGATGAGAATCTCATTCTCTACTAGAGAGTTAGAGAGGGGATGAGAATCTCATTCTCTACTAGAGAGTTAGAGAGGGGATGAGAATCTCATTCTCTACTAGAGAGTTAGAGAGGGGATGAGAATCTCATTCTCTACTAGAGAGTTAGAGAGGGGATGAGAATCTCATTCTCTACTAGAGAGTTAGAGAGGGGATGAGAATCTCATTCTCTACTAGAGAGTTAGAGAGGGGATGAGAATCTCATTCTCTACTAGAGAGTTAGAGAGGGGATGAGAATCTCATTCTCTACTAGAGAGTTAGAGAGGGGATGAGAATCTCATTCTCTACTAGAGAGTTAGAGAGGGGATGAGAATCTCATTCTCTACTAGAGAGTTAGAGAGGGGATGAGAATCTCATTCTCTACTAGAGAGTTAGAGAGGGGATGAGAATCTCATTCTCTACTAGAGAGTTAGAGAGGGGATGAGAATCTCATTCTCTACTAGAGAGTTAGAGAGGGGATGAGAATCTCATTCTCTACTAGAGAGTTAGAGAGGGGATGAGAATCTCATTCTCTACTAGAGAGTTAGAGAGGGGATGAGAATCTCATTCTCTACTAGAGAGTTAGAGAGGGGATGAGAATCTCATTCTCTACTAGAGAGTTAGAGAGGGGATGAGAATCTCATTCTCTACTAGAGAGTTAGAGAGGGGATGAGAATCTCATTCTCTACTAGAGAGTTAGAGAGGGGATGAGAATCTCATTCTCTACTAGAGAGTTAGAGAGGGGATGAGAATCTCATTCTCTACTAGAGAGTTAGAGAGGGGATGAGAATCTCATTCTCTACTAGAGAGTTAGAGAGGGGATGAGAATCTCATTCTCTACTAGAGAGTTAGAGAGGGGATGAGAATCTCATTCTCTACTAGAGAGTTAGAGAGGGGATGAGAATCTCATTCTCTACTAGAGAGTTAGAGAGGGGATGAGAATCTCATTCTCTACTAGAGAGTTAGAGAGGGGATGAGAATCTCATTCTCTACTAGAGAGTTAGAGAGGGGATGAGAATCTCATTCTCTACTAGAGAGTTAGAGAGGGGATGAGAATCTCATTCTCTACTAGAGAGTTAGAGAGGGGATGAGAATCTCATTCTCTACTAGAGAGTTAGAGAGGGGATGAGAATCTCATTCTCTACTAGAGAGTTAGAGAGGGGATGAGAATCTCATTCTCTACTAGAGAGTTAGAGAGGGGATGAGAATCTCATTCTCTACTAGAGAGTTAGAGAGGGGATGAGAATCTCATTCTCTACTAGAGAGTTAGAGAGGGGATGAGAATCTCATTCTCTACTAGAGAGTTAGAGAGGGGATGAGAATCTCATTCTCTACTAGAGAGTTAGAGAGGGGATGAGAATCTCATTCTCTACTAGAGAGTTAGAGAGGGGATGAGAATCTCATTCTCTACTAGAGAGTTAGAGAGGGGATGAGAATCTCATTCTCTACTAGAGAGTTAGAGAGGGGATGAGAATCTCATTCTCTACTAGAGAGTTAGAGAGGGGATGAGAATCTCATTCTCTACTAGAGAGTTAGAGAGGGGATGAGAATCTCATTCTCTACTAGAGAGTTAGAGAGGGGATGAGAATCTCATTCTCTACTAGAGAGTTAGAGAGGGGATGAGAATCTCATTCTCTACTAGAGAGTTAGAGAGGGGATGAGAATCTCATTCTCTACTAGAGAGTTAGAGAGGGGATGAGAATCTCATTCTCTACTAGAGAGTTAGAGAGGGGATGAGAATCTCATTCTCTACTAGAGAGTTAGAGAGGGGATGAGAATCTCATTCTCTACTAGAGAGTTAGAGAGGGGATGAGAATCTCATTCTCTACTAGAGAGTTAGAGAGGGGATGAGAATCTCATTCTCTACTAGAGAGTTAGAGAGGGGATGAGAATCTCATTCTCTACTAGAGAGTTAGAGAGGGGATGAGAATCTCATTCTCTACTAGAGAGTTAGAGAGGGGATGAGAATCTCATTCTCTACTAGAGAGTTAGAGAGGGGATGAGAATCTCATTCTCTACTAGAGAGTTAGAGAGGGGATGAGAATCTCATTCTCTACTAGAGAGTTAGAGAGGGGATGAGAATCTCATTCTCTACTAGAGAGTTAGAGAGGGGATGAGAATCTCATTCTCTACTAGAGAGTTAGAGAGGGGATGAGAATCTCATTCTCTACTAGAGAGTTAGAGAGGGGATGAGAATCTCATTCTCTACTAGAGAGTTAGAGAGGGGATGAGAATCTCATTCTCTACTAGAGAGTTAGAGAGGGGATGAGAATCTCATTCTCTACTAGAGAGTTAGAGAGGGGATGAGAATCTCATTCTCTACTAGAGAGTTAGAGAGGGGATGAGAATCTCATTCTCTACTAGAGAGTTAGAGAGGGGATGAGAATCTCATTCTCTACTAGAGAGTTAGAGAGGGGATGAGAATCTCATTCTCTACTAGAGAGTTAGAGAGGGGATGAGAATCTCATTCTCTACTAGAGAGTTAGAGAGGGGATGAGAATCTCATTCTCTACTAGAGAGTTAGAGAGGGGATGAGAATCTCATTCTCTACTAGAGAGTTAGAGAGGGGATGAGAATCTCATTCTCTACTAGAGAGTTAGAGAGGGGATGAGAATCTCATTCTCTACTAGAGAGTTAGAGAGGGGATGAGAATCTCATTCTCTACTAGAGAGTTAGAGAGGGGATGAGAATCTCATTCTCTACTAGAGAGTTAGAGAGGGGATGAGAATCTCATTCTCTACTAGAGAGTTAGAGAGGGGATGAGAATCTCATTCTCTACTAGAGAGTTAGAGAGGGGATGAGAATCTCATTCTCTACTAGAGAGTTAGAGAGGGGATGAGAATCTCATTCTCTACTAGAGAGTTAGAGAGGGGATGAGAATCTCATTCTCTACTAGAGAGTTAGAGAGGGGATGAGAATCTCATTCTCTACTAGAGAGTTAGAGAGGGGATGAGAATCTCATTCTCTACTAGAGAGTTAGAGAGGGGATGAGAATCTCATTCTCTACTAGAGAGTTAGAGAGGGGATGAGAATCTCATTCTCTACTAGAGAGTTAGAGAGGGGATGAGAATCTCATTCTCTACTAGAGAGTTAGAGAGGGGATGAGAATCTCATTCTCTACTAGAGAGTTAGAGAGGGGATGAGAATCTCATTCTCTACTAGAGAGTTAGAGAGGGGATGAGAATCTCATTCTCTACTAGAGAGTTAGAGAGGGGATGAGAATCTCATTCTCTACTAGAGAGTTAGAGAGGGGATGAGAATCTCATTCTCTACTAGAGAGTTAGAGAGGGGATGAGAATCTCATTCTCTACTAGAGAGTTAGAGAGGGGATGAGAATCTCATTCTCTACTAGAGAGTTAGAGAGGGGATGAGAATCTCATTCTCTACTAGAGAGTTAGAGAGGGGATGAGAATCTCATTCTCTACTAGAGAGTTAGAGAGGGGATGAGAATCTCATTCTCTACTAGAGAGTTAGAGAGGGGATGAGAATCTCATTCTCTACTAGAGAGTTAGAGAGGGGATGAGAATCTCATTCTCTACTAGAGAGTTAGAGAGGGGAGAGAACAGATGAAGGAGAGTTAGAGAGGGGAGAGAACTATTCCTACTAGAGAGTTAGAGGGAGAAATCTATTCACTAGAGGTTAGGAGAGGGGATGAGAATCATTCTTACTAGAAGAGAAGGGGATGAGAATATCATCTACTAGAGAGTAGAGAGGGGAATAGAATCCATTAAGAGAGTAGGAGGGGATGAATAATCTCCAGAAGTAGAGGGATGAAACTCAGTAAGAGTTAGAAGAGGATGAAACTCATTCTCTACAGAGAGTTAGAGAGGGGATGGAAGTCTAATAGAGAGGTTAGAAGAGGGAGAAAATAAGAGGTTAAGAGGGGAGGAAAAAATGAAGGGGACAAAAGGGAAAGGGGAGAAAAAAAGAGTTAGAGAGGGGTGAGAATCTCTTCTCCTAAAGTTGAGGGGATGGAAATTTTTTAAGAGATTTAAAAGGGGGAGAAACTTTCTTAAAGAGTTAGGGGGGTAATAAACTTCTCTCTACTAGAGATTAAAAAGGGATGAGTTCTTCTCCCATAGAGAGTTGAGAGGGGTGGAATCCATTTCCCAAAAAGGGGGGGGAAAAAACCCATTTTAAAGAGAGTTTAAGAGAGGGGATAAGATCTCATTCTCTACTAGAGAGTTAGAGAGGGGAATGAGAATCATCATTCTCTACTAGAGAGTTAGAGAGGGGATGAGAATCTTTCCCTACTAAGAGTTAGAGAGGGGATGAGAATCTCATTCTCTACTAGAGAGTTAGAGAGAGGGGATGAGAATCTCATTCTCTATAGAGAGTTGAGAGAGGGGGGATGGAAGGGGGAAATCTCATTCTCTACTAGAGAGTTAGAGAGGGGATGAGAAGGTCTCATTCTTACTAGAGAGTTAGAGAGAGGGGATGAGAATCTCTTCTCTACTAGAGAGTTAGAGAGGGGATGAGAATCTCATTCTCTACTAGAGAGTTTAGAGCAGGGGAGAGAATCTCATTCTTACTAGGAGAGTTAGAGAGGGGATGAGAACTCATTCTCTACTATAGAGTTAGAGAGGGGATGAGAATCATCTTCTCTACTAAGAGTTAGAGAGGGGTGAGAATCTCATTCTCTACTAGAGAGTCTAGAGAGGGGATGAGATCTCATTCTCTAACTAGAGGAGTTAGAGAGGGGATGAGAATCTCATTCCTACTAGAAGAGTTGAGAGGGGATGAGAATCTCATTCTCTACTAGAGAGTTAGAGAGGGGATGAGAATCTCATTCTCTACTAGAGAGTTAGAGAGAGGGGATGAGAATCTCATTCTCTACTAGAGAGTTAGAGAGGGGAATGAGGAATCTCATTTCACAGAGAAGTAGAGAGGGTATGAGAATCTCGTATCGCTACTGAGAGTTAGAGGAGGGGGAGAGAATCTCATTCTCTACTAGAGAGTTAGAGAGGGATGAGAATCTCATTCTCTACTAGAGAGTTAGAGTGGACTTGAAATCTATTCTCTACTAGAGTGAGACAGAATTGATTATATATCTCTTGATTTCGTGCTTACAAACACTCACTAATTGTAGGACCATTAGTATATTCTATGTATCGGATATGCACATTATTCATCTGGTTCTGTTGCAGTTGGTGGAGGAGATTAGGAGAGAATGAGTTAGACTCGTTAGGCCTTACAACACGTGAGGCCTTGGGTGCTAGAAACATTAATTTATTTTAGTCTTTATCTCGTTATCGGTAACTCGCTTTCACGCTTTGACGCATGGTGTGTCTTGTGAGAGAGAACGTGAGACACACTGGCTTGCGAGTCTCAGATTCTCGGGAATGAAGTGAGAATTAGGTCCGTTCTCCTGGACGGAGATTAAGAGGAGAACTAGCTTCTTCGGGGTCGAAGTGCGAGTTCTTGGGCTGATTATATCGGAGGTCTTTATTTAATCTTTGATGATACACAATTTATAATAGTATATTTCACATTTGATAGTTCACATTTGGTTAAATGCTGTTGTTTACTAGTTGCATCTAAGCTCGGTGTTGCCTTGCTACAAAAGGGAACATCGTGCTGCAACACAAGTGTCATGGATCTGGATCACCGTCAAACCTAAGGACCCTAATTTCATCCTGTCCGGGCTAGGACAGATTGGGCATTGGGACACGCATGGAGGGGTGGTGCCCGTAGAGACGTCGCACGTGGGCTGCAATGGCAGCCCACACTGAGTGTTTTTACAGTCCCGCTCAGGCCACGTAAGGGAAGTTTAGGGGATGGAACTTCATCCCCTAGCTAGACAGGCTCGCACTAGCAATAGCAAAAGACACTTTTCCTTCTCTACAAAATGGTCCGACGAACCAGATAATTAACTAGTCAATTAAAATTTTATGACCAGATCCTTGTATACAGCATATTTTTGTGTAACATTAGGCCGAAGTTGAAAGCTTGAAGTGCTTTTAGTTTTATTGACTGCCTTATTTTACTGCCTGATTGTAATACATTTGTTGGCATGGTTTTTAGAAGTTTTCTACTGCCAGGTTTGTGCAGTTCAAAACTCGTTACTATGTTTGAACCCCATTTGCTCCCATTTGCTTGAAGGTCTAGGTAAAGGTTAGGGAAAACCAGCCAGTTTTTCAGGAGACGGCGAACGGAGCAATATTGAGGTACTGCCTGTATGTGGTGATGATTTCCATTCGAGATAGTTTGGGCTACTGCAGCGTGGTTTTTCTTTTCCCACCCTGATAGTGTTCGTGCTGGAGTTATATGATAATCGATAGCCATGTGGTGTTGGAGTCTGGACTTGGCTACATGATAGTGGGGTTTTGGTCTAATTCTCGCCCGTTACCCATTTCTGGATCATACTGGTGAGATGCTCTCCAATGGTAAGTTACAGGGTGCAGTCAATCAAAATCAATCTAGTTAAGGTTTCAAAAAGGTGATACCAACTAGAGGTTCTCGATTTATTGATTTCGACAGGTTTGCCCCTTATGTAAAAACCCCCCTAAATTGTAACAGGTTTAAAATATTGTGTGTAACAGGTTGCATAGAGGTGAAGGATTCGCTATAAGATTAGCTGATTACTAGAGCAGGTCTTTTGGTGGGTTGATTTGGAGAATCAAGTGCCCTGGTTAGGTTGCACTCAAGTCTCAATATAATATTTATAATGGACCTGCTTGGTTAATAGATCCCTCTGCATACACCACTAGTATACACGCTAGTATCGATTGCTTTTAATAGGTTTGAATAATGGCCTGTCTATTCTCAAGGAAGGTGGTAGCTATGAGGTAAGGCTCGGTCATTCTTTCGGTGTGAGTAATGGGTAAACAGCGCCATTTATTTGGTCTCCAACACTTTCACGTATTTCTTTAAGCGGTCATTGGCCTCCATCTAAACATTTATGATATTTGTTAACAGGCCAGGACAAGGAGCATTAAATAGGAGACTTATACGCCCAAAATATATTAAGCCAGAAGGTCGGACTGGCTAGGTCTAGAGCGTATAAATAATTTCTATTGCTCCCGAATGAGTCTCTATACATTTTATGATCCAATTGGTCTGACTATTTAGTTGCAGTTCGGGGCTAACTTCAGGTTCCGGAGGTTTGAACCTACGGGAGGTAGGATAGGGTTTCCTCGCCTCCTAACTAGCCCAATTACTACGATTATTGTAGCCGGCTGTTTTTTTTTTGCGAGCCCACTGCACGTAATACTAGAGTGCTCCCAGGAAGGTTTGGTGAGCTCCAGGTAGTCAGATCATTCATAAATGCAAAAGAGCTAATGAGCTCTGCCCTCTTAGCTCTTCGAAGAGTATTTTGAAAAGGCTCGATCGCTTAGGCTGTGCCAGGGGGTTCTAGCATGTGTATGCATTGATTTCCTGTGAATTGGATCCCATTTAAAAATATAGGTAGGCATATTATAAGGAACAATTCATCTACAATGAGCTCTTAGATGAGTTCATTGTTTTTCAGGTTTGAGAACCCCGGCATTGTTTTTCAGGTTTGAGAACCCCGGCAGTGTTCCCCTATTTAGGTTTGAGAACCCCGGCAGTGTTCTTCAGGTTTTAGAACCCCGGCAGTATTCCCCTATTCAGGTTTTATAGTCCCGGCAGTGTTCCCCTATTTAGGTTTGAGAACCCCGGCAGTGTTTTTCAGGTTTGAGAACCCCGGCAGTGTTCCCCTATTTAGGTTTGAGAACCCCAGCAGTGTTCTTCAGGTTTTAGAACCCCGGCAGTATTCCCCTATTCAGGTTTTATAGTCCCGGCAGTGTTCCCCTATTTAGGTTTGAGAACCCCGGCAGTGTTTTCAGGTTTGAGAACCCCGGCAGTGTTCCCCTATTTAGGTTTGAGAACCCCAGCAGTGTTCTTCAGGTTTTAGAACCCCGGCAGTATTCCCCTATTCAGGTTTTATAGTCCCGGCAGTGTTCCCCTATTTAGGTTTGAGAACCCCGGCAGTGTTTTTCAGGTTTGAGACCCCCGGCAGTGTTCCCCTATTTAGGTTTGAGAACCCCGGCAGTGTTTTTCAGGTTTGAGAACCCCGGCAGTGTTCCCCTATTCAGGTTTTAGGAGCCCGGCAGTGTTCCTTTAATCAAATCATAATGATTGTATACATATCAGGTCTAGTTTTACGTAGCTAGGTCTAAATGCAAGCAAGTTCATAATCTGATCACGTGCGTTGAACTATGTCACATGTCAGTTGGAGGGTGGCTGCAGAGTAGGCATAGTTTATTTATCATTACATAGCTCATGAATCTGTTCCGTATTCCCTACTACGTAGTAGCAGGTCATAGAGCATAGTAACAGATGGTACTGACATTAAAAATTCTTCTGAAATTGGTTAACCAATGTGAGGCCTTGCACTGTAGGGGTAGTTGGATTTTTGCGGTCTGGTTTGTGAGTTTTGTACCTCTCATTTCCCGGACGTACAAACGCAAAGATCTTAACAACTACATGTCGAGTCTTTAGCTGTCTGACCCCGTTGATTGGGGTATGGCCCCTCTAGACAGGTCTGTACTAGACTCTTACGTACCATCTGCAAAACATGCACTGCATGTATAACTTATTGGATATTATATATACACAATCGGAGTACAGAGCCGGTCGTACTCGCATGAATTTTGCGGTCAAAAGGTCGGCGGGGGGGGGGGGGGGGGGCATGGGATGGTCCAAGGTACCCACGTTAAATAAATGGACGGAAACGGAGGTGGGGGGGGGGCATGGGATGGTCCAAGGTACCCACGTTAAATAAATGGACGGAAACGGAGGGGGGGGCAGGGATTGTCCGAGGTACCCATGGTAAACAAACGGACAGAAACGGATATCTGGAGGCCGGATAAGGTATTTTATAAACGCACGTGCTCCTACATGGAGGATATTTTTAGACCTACTTGCTTGTATTTTAGACAATATATCTTAGACGCCAGGTTATTTCTAGAGGATTATTCTAGAGGTTATAAAGTTTGTTGATTAGGAGGTATCAACTAGAGAGGAGGTTGTTTATGTGAAGGTTATCATGGAAGGTTACTTCGGTGGTTGTTAACAAGGCGGTCGTTAACAAGGCAGTTTCTCCGTTAGAAGCAATGTCGAAAGACAATGCCGATCAGGGCAATTAATAGGAGGTGGTTATCAATTGAATGTTATTAGTTAGAATTCATTAATTGGAGGTAACTATCCGATGGTAACTACTTTAACTTATGAAATGCTAATTAAAGGTATTAAGTTTAGTTGCTAATTGGAGATTATTATTGAAGGTTCCAATTAAAAGGTTTATTTTTTGGGGAGGGGTGGGTAGCAGGTGCTCGCTGCTCACTGACAACCCTTCATAATGACATAACAAGGTATAGTAGAACCTTGGATAATTTTTGGTGACACTTTCTGCCCTCGAGATTGAATTAGTGTATAGTTCCACTATAAGGTACCACCGCCCATATCAAAAAGGTATTGTCATACATAGCCATGAGGTGCAGTATTTAGGCCCTTTGCACAGGTCTATCCATCGGTATAGTTAGTACAACTACAACTGGAAGAGGAATTAACGGAACGTTAATCAAGACGTGCGTGAGTGTGACTTACTGTGTGGGTGTGATAGTGTATTGAATGTTGGTGACGCTTTAGTTTGAGCGTTGCTATGTTCTAACCCTCCCTTTACATTTCGGGGCGCCCGAAACACAGTCTAACCAGGCAATTTGACTGAGGAATTGTTTTTGGGATGAAATTTATGTTTTTTAAATATATTTAGGACGGTTTATGTATTTTAGAAATATTTGAAGCGGTCTAATTGTAAAGCGTATTAGAATATTATCGTGTATTAGATCGGGAATGATTGCGTGCTAGGGACTACCTCCCTTTAATAAGGTTATGAGGTATCACGACTACATCAGCTTCACCACTATTCCTGGATACTGGAGGCGTGAATCTTCAGAACACTCGATCATCACATTGCAACTTTGCGGTTAAGCAAAGAACTGGCTACATCTTTTGATTAAACGGACCCTATAATTATGTGTCGGGATAATACACAAATGGTCCAGAATAAGACCGGGAATTCTCTCAGGGTTATCAAAACTCTGATCAACCGTTCCCTTTATTTGCTTTACTTTGGATCTACTGAGGATCTGGATAGTGCTAACCAATTGCTTCTATTTTTGGATAACGCAAGTTTGAAGGTGGCAGTCATCAAGGAAGTGGAATGAACTGCTACTGAAGCAGATTAGAGAATTATACTGTTCCAGTTATGAGGATTACAAAAGGTCCCCACTACAGGAAGGACACATTTCTACGATTTATTATACAGCCGGTGCACTCAGAGGTGGAGGTTACCACTAGATGATCGTGTTCAGCTGATAACCCTCCAATGGATAACAGTCCCTTATGGACTGGTGGATGCTTGATCCCATATGGATCACAAAACGTCAAAACGATAACTGAATGGCAGAGCCCTGGTAATCCTTTAACGAGTCGTGTCAGCTAAATGCCCTTTTAATAAAGACATTTTGTGTTTGGTATTTTAATGATAAAATGTTGATATGTTTCAAGGGTCTGAGACAGAGAGTTTTTGCTGATAGTGTCAGCATACGTTTTATTGTCAGGAGGGGTGGAAATGTAGGACACGAAATTGATTATATATCTTGATTTCGTGGCTCTACAAACACTCACTAATTGTAGGACCCAATTAGTATATTCTATGTATCGGATATGCACATTATTTCATCTGTTCTGTTGCAGTTGGTGGAGGAGATTAGGAGAGAATGAGTTAGACTCGTTAGGCCTTACAACACGTGAGGCCTTGGGCTAGAAACAGTAATTATTTTAGTCTTATCTCGTTATCGGTAACTCGCTTTCACGGGGCTTTGACGCATGGTGTGTCTTGTGAGAGAGAACGTGAGACAACAGCTGGCTTGCGAGTCTCAGAGTTCTCGGGAATGAAGTGAGAATTAGGTCCGTTCTCCTGGACGGAGATTAAGAGAGAACTAGCTTCTTCAGGTGCGAAGTGCGAGTTCTTGGGCTGATTATATCGGAGGTCTTTATTTAATCCTTTGATGATACACAATTTATAATGTATATTTCACATTTGATAGTTCACATTTGGTTAAATGCTGTTGTTACTAGTTGCATCTAAGCTCGGTGTTGCCTTGCTACAAAAGGGAACATCGTGCTGCAACACAAGTGTCATGGATCTGGATCAACCGTCAAAACCTAAGGAACCTTAATTTCATCCTGTCCGGGCTAGGACAGATGTGGGCATTGGGACACGCAGGAGTGGTCCCGTAGAGACGTCGCACGTGGGCTGCAATGGCAGCCCACACTGAGTGTTTTACAGTCCCGCTCAGGCCACGTAAAGGGAAGTTTAGGGGATGGAACTTCATCCCCTAGCTAGACAGGCTCGCACTAGCAATAGCAAAAGACACTTTTCCTTCTCTACAGAGGGGATGAGAATCTCATTCTCTACTAGAGAGTTAGAGAGGGGATGAGAATCTCATTCTCTACTAGAGAGTTAGAGAGGGGATGAGAATCTCATTCTCTACTAGAGAGTTAGAGAGGGGATGAGAATCTCATTCTCTACTAGAGAGTTAGAGAGAGGATGAGAATCTCATTCTCTACTAGAGAGTTAGAGAGGGGATGAGAATCTCATTCTCTACTAGAGAGTTAGAGAGGGGATGAGAATCTCATTCTCTACTAGAGAGTTAGAGAGGGGATGAGAATCTCATTCTCTACTAGAGAGTTAGAGAGGGGATGAGAATCTCATTCTCTACTAGAGAGTTAGAGAGGGGATGAGAATCTCATTCTCTACTAGAGAGTTAGAGAGGGGATGAGAATCTCATTCTCTACTAGAGAGTTAGAGAGGGGATGAGAATCTCATTCTCTACTAGAGAGTTAGAGAGGGGATGAGAATCTCATTCTCTACTAGAGAGTTAGAGAGGGGATGAGAATCTCATTCTCTACTAGAGAGTTAGAGAGGGGATGAGAATCTCATTCTCTACTAGAGAGTTAGAGAGGGGATGAGAATCTCATTCTCTACTAGAGAGTTAGAGAGGGGATGGGAATCTCATTCTCTACTAGAGAGTTAGAGAGGGGATGAGAATCTCATTCTCTACTAGAGAGTTAGAGAGGGGATGAGAATCTCATTCTCTACTAGAGAGTTAGAGAGGGGATGAGAATCTCATTCTCTACTAGAGAGTTAGAGAGGGGATGAGAATCTCATTCTCTACTAGAGAGTTAGAGAGGGGATGAGAATCTCATCATGAGATGGTGACACAGAGAGTTAGAGAGGGGATGAGAATCTCATCATGAGATGGTGACACAGAGAGTTAGAGAGGGGATGAGAATCTCATCATGAGATGGTGACACAGAGAGTTAGAGAAGGGATGAGAATCTCATCATGAGATGGTGACACAGCACAATACTAGGATATAAACAGGTAAAATTAATTATGTATTACATTATCCAATAACTATAACCAATGATAACCAACGATAACCAATACCAAAAAGAACTGTTCACACCAGTAACTCAAGTAGTACACCTACAGTTAGGGTTCACACACACTTGCAGTGCCTACTAGGGTGATCCCACAGTGGGTAATTTTCCTGTGTGACCCTACAAAATGAAATATATGCCGTAGAAATCATATTTTTGGGCCAAAGTGACCTCTCCTAGACTAAAACCGTGCCTAGAAAGCGATTTAGACACTTTTCAGAGTGCTTAGATGCCACCTTTTTGAAATATTTGAAGAAAATTAATTAGCTAATTAATAACTTGATTAAGTAAAAACGTAACTTGGCTCAGGAACCACTTAGAGATCCAATTTTTGATGCAAATTGTCCGGAATGTGCATGTTTATATAGGACTTATGAAGCAACATATGGCCTAAATCAAACCGTTTTTGAGTTATATGCCATTTTAGATCAGGCATTTTACACATAAAAGCCGAAAAAGCGAAAAAATCGCTTAAATTTCGCACTTTAAATGGCTATAAAATTCAAACAGGGGAAAAGTGGGGAATTCCCGCGACACTACAATGTTCCAAATTGTCCATAGAGTCAGAATATCACAATGAAAGGGGTGGCGTCGAGCGGCGAAGTAACTTTTTTTGGTCATTCATATCCTAAAAATAGCCTAAATTTGACACGCGCAACCGAGAAAAAATAGTTAGAGTAAGACATATTGAACCCTAATCACTGAAAAGAACACAAAACAACCATCACGATACAAAAGAAATGAAAGAAAAAGAATGAAAGGTATTGCAGTAGTGTGCACATGGATCTAAGCGAATTTCACAGCCAAAATGAAAACCCACAATTTCCCTCAACTTCAAACTAACATAAAATCTGTAAATCTCAATATTTTTCGATGCGGTTTGTTTTACGTGAAACCTTGATTATTTTTACAATCGATATCCAAATTTCAGCAAATTTAAAGACAACTTTTTTTCCCACTTTGTAGGGTCGTTACCCACTGTGGATCCATAATGATTGACAGTTAGGGTCACACACCGTCCCTAGCTCTAATCCTGTTAGGTTTTGTTCTGAAAGAATTCTCTGACCTTCCTCGCCGCCTCGCTCTCTTCATTACACGGCTTCTTCGCCGCCTCCTCAGGCCCACCACTCACTACAACCTCATTACCACCACCACTCACTACAACCTCATCACCACCACCACTGGGACTAACAACTATCTCCTCTTCTATAATCTGAGCGTCATTAGAGGTATCAGACTGCCGACTATAGCAGTCTTTAGAGTGTCGGGGCCAGTGTGTTGCCTGACAGTTTGCAGAACAGTATCTGATCTTAAAACACCCTCCACATTTGAACACAGCAGCACCACTACACATTAGACATGACTGTCGTTTTCTCTTAGGGGCCGGGAGGGATGCTCGAGGGGGTGGGACACGAAGTGCAATGTCTTTCATCGTCTGTACATCAGTCTTTAGAACTGACACAGCGTTACCCAGGTATGAAATAGTACTCTCTAACACTGTTATACTAGTTGATATAGAGTCCAAGTTATCGATAAATTCCCTCCGACAGTTCAGGAGGAAATAGATGTTGGGTTCACTGTCGTCACTTCTTGGAGGTCGATTCTATCCGCCGAGGACGAGTACATCCTGTTCCGCTGTTGTAGGGGCATGGGGACATGGCTACAAACTATACAACTAAACGTACATTACTGGCATTAAATAGTATACAAAAGAATCATCCGATTAGAGGGAATTATGATGTTCAAAACACTACCCCCCAATGGCCAGTACTCTAAAAGATGTTGGTATTTACTATTCGATAATATTTAATGGCTTATGGGATATGGCTGCTACAAAGGGTATCATATAATCTAGCACTTAGTAGAGCAGGGAAATTGAAAGTTGAAACCCCAATTCAGCGTAGGTTAACCTTCTCACAGTCGGTACCAGATTTTAATGAAATTTTCATTATTTTGCCAGCAATTTCGGCTATTATCAGCTTGATAGGGGATACAGTGACCAGCACAGGACGCCGCTACGATCTGGGTGTTTCGTGGCCTGTTTACAGGTGCTCGCCTCCCAAAAAAAGTTGATTCACTAAAATGGCTCTAACCGCCAAACCACTAAACCGTTTTGGCTAATTCAAAGCTTATCTGTTATGATATGTTAAGGCCTAACCCCAACCCAAACCACAGCCCTAACCCTAACCCTACTTTAGCCCTAACCCTAAAAAACCGTTTGTCAGCACTAACGAAACACCCAGACTTTTAACGCTGGCCGGCCAGCACGGGATAAGGCAGCGCTTTCAAGTAGTGGAAGCTCTTACGGTATTTCCCACGCCCCGGCCCCCGTAGGAAAGTTTTTGACCGTGGGAAAATGTTCGAAACCATGGGAAAAGAGAGATACATACAATAACTAGTTAGTTATTGTATGTATCTACTATCTCTCTTTTCCCACGGTTCGAAAACTTTCCGTAAGAGCTTCCACTAAAGTCTTAAAACGGCCATCTTGGATTTAGACCGCTCGCGCTGTTCGTTTACCAAGCGCGCGTCGATTCGAAATGCTAAACCGCGCGGCTCGTAATGGCCTCGTAACTCAACAAAATAAGCGCGATCCATTGTTGACGCAATCTTAAAAACTCGTCACGCACTAAATAGTAAATACGATTAATG
This sequence comes from Hormiphora californensis, assembly GCA_020137815.1. Classification (NCBI taxonomy): domain Eukaryota; kingdom Metazoa; phylum Ctenophora; class Tentaculata; order Cydippida; family Pleurobrachiidae; genus Hormiphora; species Hormiphora californensis. The sequence goes on from CM035350.1 coordinate 10,470,131, forward strand.
ATCTTCCTTTTTCCTCCGTTTTTGTGAAACTGGGACTTATCACCCAGACGTGTAGTTGTGGGGAATGGTAACTACTAGTTACCATGATACCTTCACCCGCATTTTCAGACAATTGCAAACTCGTGGCTAAAAGTAGAATATTAAAAACGCCGTATAAACATAAATATCCATATCCTAACATCACTCATCAGCACCATTCACCATACCCCTTTTTGTTAGTGCCCCAATGACGGTACAGCCAGACAGTCTTGGTCTAAACTGTAATATAGGCGAAGGTAAAATAGCTCTCACTTTAGTACTTCACGCGCACCCAACGTACAATGCATTATGAGAATGATATGTATATGAGTGGTAAAATATAAACTGCTCTATGCATGATAAAAATCACAAACACATCTGATAGACCTAGTTAATATAGCTAGTATCGTATATTATAGGGCACCCCAATCTATACCAGTCTTTCAGCGTGTAGTTTCCCACTGCTAATGGTGGCCCCTTGCCCCCCTCTCCCCACCTCTACCCCCACCGCGGCGGGTAGTTAGTACCGGTGTGGAGGGTCTGGAATTATCTGTGTTGGCTGCTGTGATTTGCTGTTCCCACATCTCTCTATACACCCCATCCATAGCTAACAACTCCTCGTGCCTGGGAAGAATGGGGTCAATAGAACATGTGATATTGTATTGGGAAGAATGGGGTCAATAGAACATGTGATATTGGGAAGAATGGGGTCAATAGAACATGTGATATTGGGAAGAATGGGGTCAATAGAACATGTCATATTGGGAAGAATGGGGTCAATAGAACATGTCATATTGGGAAGAATGGGGTCAATAGAACATGTGATATTGGAAAGAATGGGGTCAATAGAACATGTCATATTGGGAAGAATGGGGTCAATAGAACATGTGATATTGGGAAGAATGGGGTCAATAGAACATGTGATATTGGAAAGAATGGGGTCAATAGAACATGTCATATTGGGAAGAATGGGGTCAATAGAACATGTCATATTGGGAAGAATGGGGTCAATAGAACATGTCATATTGGGAAGAATGGGGTCAATAGAACATGTCATATTGTATTGGGAAACAAGGTAGGCATTAGAACATGTGATATTGTATTGGGAAGAAGGGATAATAATAGTGTGTATCACAATATATTATTGGGACGGTGTTACTCACGTTCCCCTCTCGGTTATCTCCCCATCCTTTAGCACTAAGATCTTATCACAACTTATAATGGTGGATAATCGGTGGGCAATGATAATGGAAGTTTTCCCCTCACAGGCTCGGTTCAATGAGTTCTGGATAGCCCTCTCTGTTCTAGTATCCAGTGCTGATGTTGCCTAGATAACAATGGGTTAGGGGACGTACATTCCTCGATTTATTAATCATTGGGGGGAGGGTAAATAGAGGTGGACGGTAAATAGAGGTGCAAAGTAAATCGAGGATTTAACATACCTCATCCAATAGTACGATCTGAGGAGATTTCAGAATGGTTCGAGCAATTGCAACTCTCTGTTTCTCTCCTCCGGATAGCTTCAGTCCCCTCTCTCCTACCACTGTGTCATAACCATCGGGGAAAGATACAACAGAGTCGTGAACCTCTGCTCCCTGTGCAGCTTCAAATACCGCATCATCACTAGCTCCTATCTTGCCGTAACGAATATTGTCTCTAGAAAGAGGGGGAGGGGTGAAGTTATAGCTTAGTAGATATAGGAAACAAAGTGTTAGATAAGCAGAAAAAGGAAGTAGTAATTTTCTAAATCACTTACAAGATTTTGTCGTTAAATAGAACAGTGTCCTGGGGAACAACTCCAATAGCTTTTCTCAGTGATTCTTGGGTCACCTACAGATAGAGGTTATGTCATAATAATGATAATTTCAGCAGGTTTAAATAATTGAATTAAGAAGATGCTCGATAGTTCTCGCCCCAATAACGTGTCATGGCTGTGCGCGTGGTGCTGACAATACCAACTTCCGTTGCACAAGAGTACCGCGCGTAACAGCGCAACATGGAACTTTCCTCAGAATCCCCCATGGAACAGTGGGGCTCACAGAATTACTGCTACCAGTTACTGGTACTTGTCTTACTGTTAAATGAGGCAATCTGAGGAAACTTTCATCAGATACTGCACAGCCCGGTATAGGTAATTGTTATCACACTGTCCCATGTCAACACAGTACAGTAATCACCTACTAGCTCGACCCTGTCCCCCTTGTTATGTTCTAACCCTCCCTTTACAGTCTAGCCCGACCCTGTCCCCCTCCCCAACCTACCTCTGCAATATCCTGGTTGTCGATGGTGATGAATCCTGAATTCACATCATAGAATCGGAACAACAGTTTCATAATAGTTGACTTGCCGTGACCGCTGGGACCAACTATAGCGACACTTTGACCCGCCTCAACCTAGAGACAACACACATACTGGTAAATTATACTGGTAAACTATAGGTATTTGATTGACGTTTTTAACTCCCTTGGTTGTATTATCCTGCAGTGATACAGGAGAACACCAGCTCTAGCATAACATAACCCCGATATGGTTAACATAACATAGATGGTGGGCGGAATCTAGTGCTACCGGACTCTATTTTAGCACTAGAGTCCGCACACTAGCATAGATACCCCCCCTCGATATGGGTTTATAGGTACGTACAGTAAAGGAGATGTTCCTGAGAGTTAGTTTTTCCTCTCTGTAACTGAATGACACCTGATTGAACTCTATCCGTCCCACTGATACCTAACAGGGTGGCTAGAGTTAGAGTTAGGTTGAGGAGTTGAGGCTAGAAAGGAGTGGTTGTTAATTATCTCAACCCACTATATCATAGCACTGGCAAGTGCCCCGGGCCCAAAAGGGGGGTGTGGGGGCACAGCCCCCACCATAAACGGGGGTGTGGGGGCAGAGCCCCCACCTTAGAAATACCCTCTAACTCAAAAAACAAAAGAGAGAGCACACGCAACACTTCTACAGACAAGCGTGTGAAAACCTGCCAGTGCTACTATATACCATTGCAGATTTCGAGGTTTTTGATGCTTTAAAAAAGCATGTTCCAGATGAAGTAGAGAGCTGAAATTTTGTACTCTAAGGGCCCTCATATAGGAGAAGAGGCATGCAAATTTTCAGAACGATAGGATGTAAGGTAAAAATTTGCCAGAGGGGTCCCAAAATGCAAAAATGTAAGGAGGGGGAGGGGAGGGGAGGGGGAGGGGGAGGAGGACGCTTTTTTATCTTTGAGTGTTCTCCTAAACGACAAATAGTAGAGACTTGCCGTTTGGAACAGTGGTTCCTTACATCATTGCGCTCGGTAATAGCTGTGTGAGAACTTCGAAATCGCCATAGTTCATTAATTATTCATTAAATAGTCATTAAATATTCATTTTAACCATGGTTGCGATATGACACGACTGGAAGGTCATAAAGATTTGAAACCGGTCTTATTCGACGCGGAATGGTCGGTTTATGGGGGGTCTTACTCGAGACAAAAATCTCTATCTCGCACCGTTAAGCTGTCATTTGCATATTTATGCACCTATTCACGATTTTATGCATATTTTCAATATTTTCACTTCGGCTGGTCCTAGAACGTTTTCATGGACATATTTCGACGCAAAATAGTCGATTTATGGGGGGTCGTCCCCCGGACAAAAAGTCGTATCTCGCACCGTTTAGCCGTTATTTGCATATTTATGCACCGATTCATGATTTAAGGCATATTCTGAATATTTCCAGTTCAGCTGGTCCTAAAACGTTTTCATGGACATATTTCGACGCAAAATAGTCGATTTATGGGGGGTCTTACTCGGGACAAAAATCTCCATCTCGCACCGTTAAGCCGTTATTTGCATATTTATGCACCGATTCATGATTTAATGCATATTCTTTATATTTCCACTCCGGATGGTCCTAGAACGTTTTCATGGACATATTCCGGCGCAGAATAGTCGATTTATAGGGGGTCGTCCCCCTGACAAAAAGTCGTATCTCTCACCGTTTAGTCGTTATTCGCATATTTATGAATTATTCAAATTCGAAAATATGCAGAAATCAGAAAAAATTCCGAAAAAATAGCTTTTTCTATTTTACACCAAAAAGAATAGAAATTAAGTCCAAAAACCAATTAAATAAATTAGTTTGGATGCCCGGGCCCATGTGGTGTCACGGGGGTAACACCTTTAGGCTATAACTGTCATAAATGACGGATATCGAGAGAGATAAAGGCAAAGGAAATTAAGATAGAAAGGGTGAGATATAATCAAGAAAGATGGAGAGATAAATAAGAGGAGAGAGAAAAAAGAGAGAGATATAGTGAAAGAAACAGTGAGAGAGAGAGAGAGAGAGAGAGAGAGAGAGAGAGAGAGAGAGAGTGAGAGAGAGAGAGAGAGAGAGATAGATAAAGATAGACAGATTGGAGGATAACAATTAACAATTAACGAGATATGCCGTTAATTATGGCAGTTATAGCCTAAAGGTGTTACCCCCGTGACACCACATGGGCCCGGGCATCCAAACTAATTTATTTAATTGGTTTTTGGACTTAATTTCACCCCACCCTATATTTCAGCAACTGTTTCCTACCAGTATATCGGGGGCACCAGGCCGATCATTCACATCCACTTTCTCTTCTAACAACTCAAACATGTTCTCCATGTCAATAAAGTTGTTTTGTATCATGCGATAGTAGGTTCCAAACCAATTTAGAGGCATATAGAGTTGTCTGATGTAGGAAACAAACAGAACAAAGTCACCTGTGGGGGAGTTGTGTGTTACTAAAACAACAATTCTAACACAATTCATGGTGTTACTTGTTATATATGGGAAATATACACTATAGAACGATATGGAACTCAATAACAGTGGGTAAATTAATTGTAGTTGAGTTTCAATGAAACGTACCGACAGTGAGGCGACCAGCGTGCACATCGTTGTTGTTGTTGTTGTTGTGGTGCTGCGATTCGGACTATGCAGAGCATATCGCCTCAAACGCTCCAAGGAGTCTAACTCCCGGCCTAACCAAGTAAAACTTGGGAATTCCCTATATTAATCTGGTACCTGTACAGTGTGGAAAGGCAGATTGGTGTTGTATTTTTAGGTTTAAGGAGTATAGAAACTATAGGTAGTTCAGTTTTAGTATCAATCTGCTGAACCTCTACTCCTAAATCATTTTTGGCTAGAATCAACACACCACCACCACCACACTTTCCATACTTCTCCATATCCACTTTTGATCTGTCTTTTCGGAATATGGAGTAGTACTTATCAGAGACAACTTCCCCATCTTGCACATGTTCATTGAGCCATGTCTCATTTAACAGTACAATATCGGGAAGGTAGGTACTTAAATATCCCCTCAGTTCCTTAATCTTTGATATTTGGAACTGGGGCTGATCTCCCTTCATTGATTGCATATGAATAAGACCATTCACATTGCAATATACTATGTTTATTTTGTTAGGTGTATCACCAGGCCCAGGATTCAGAATATTGGGCTGTGTACGAGCAATAAGGCTCCTAGCTAACGAGCATACATAAAACACACAGTTAATAAGCTTTTCTGCACACCCGGCACAATATCTTATATGTGCAGAAAAGTATCCCTTTCTACTTAAGAATAATATAAAAACACAATTAGCATACCACTGATACATAATTGGCCACTGCATTCCGTGAGCATCCAGATTAGCAGGGGCTTTTTTAGATATACAAGAAGGTGCATACAAGAGCATTAGACCTGTAAGGAGGTAGGTTATAGCTACATGTATAGAGAATATTAATATTTCAAATGGGGTGATAAAGCTAGAAGACGGGGGCTTGTCAGTGTATATATTAATGTCATTGTCTGTGTCATTGTCCTGTCTATTTTTACCTTCCCTGTTACCCCCCGCAAACAACCCGATAGCGATTCTGTATTGTTCTACACTGATACCCATTCAATCAAAACTTGTACTTGTGGGTAGTCAGGTAGGGGTACATAGGGGGTATAGATGTATGAATTCGACACAAAGTAAAGTAAATTAAAACTCCCAAAAACCCCCAGTGTAATTAAATAAATTAGTTTGGATGCCCGGGCCCATGTGGTGTCACGGGGGTAACACCTTTAGGCTATAACTGTCATAAATGACGGATATCGAGAGAGATAAAGGCAAAGGAAATTAAGATAGAAAGGGTGAGATATAATCAAGAAAGATGGAGAGATAAATAAGAGGAGAGAGAAAAAAGAGAGAGATATAGTGAAAGAAACAGTGAGAGAGAGAGAGAGAGAGAGAGAGAGAGAGAGAGAGAGAGAGTGAGAGAGAGAGAGAGAGAGAGATAGATAAAGATAGACAGATTGGAGGATAACAATTAACAATTAACGAGATATGCCGTTAATTATGGCAGTTATAGCCTAAAGGTGTTACCCCCGTGACACCACATGGGCCCGGGCATCCAAACTAATTTATTTAATTGGTTTTTGGACTTAATTTCACCCCACCCTATATTTCAGCAACTGTTTCCTACCAGTATATCGGGGGCACCAGGCCGATCATTCACATCCACTTTCTCTTCTAACAACTCAAACATGTTCTCCATGTCAATAAAGTTGTTTTGTATCATGCGATAGTAGGTTCCAAACCAATTTAGAGGCATATAGAGTTGTCTGATGTAGGAAACAAACAGAACAAAGTCACCTGTGGGGGAGTTGTGTGTTACTAAAACAACAATTCTAACACAATTCATGGTGTTACTTGTTATATATGGGAAATATACACTATAGAACGATATGGAACTCAATAACAGTGGGTAAATTAATTGTAGTTGAGTTTCAATGAAACGTACCGACAGTGAGGCGACCAGCGTGCACATCGTATATGATAAGGATAGAGCCACCCAGAGTGCCCATGAATATAATCACATTCTGCACCCCGTTCAGAAGGGAGAGAGAACTAACAGACAAGTACTCAGACCTCAGATAGACCTTAATCATCTTGCAAAACCTACAGAAGTTAGTTTTTAGTGCAAATACATTGTTATGTTCTAACCCCCCTTTCCGGGCGGGGCGCACGAAACACAGTCTAGCTAGGCAACAAATACAACGATTAAAAGTAAAACAGAGGGTATATCTAACAGGGGGGATATCTCACCTGTTAGATTCGTATTTCTCTGCACCAAAGTACTTGACAGTTTCAAAGTTAAGTAGACTGTCAACAGCAAGTGCTTTAGTCGTGTTCATGGATTGGATTCATATCTCTCCTGTATTTAGTTCTCCACTCAGTTAGAACCACTGTTATTACTGGGGGGAAGAGAGAGAGAGAGAGAGAGATGAGGAATACTTTATAGGAGACCTTGTAATGAATCTAATGGGTTAGACAATACTCATTTAACTAACCAATTAACTTCCTATTTGACTGTGTGCTGTACTAACCCATGTAGTAGGCCATAGGTAACGAATATGATCAGCCCATACCAGACGTTGAATGCAACAACAAAGTATACTATAGCAATGGTCAAATCCACCAGACAAGGAGCAATGTTGAACAAAATATAACTGCCGCGAGAGGGAGGGATGTTATATCTGTGTTATAACCCAGATTATATGATCGGTACTGGAAATATAGACTACTACTACTGTGAGACTGTTGTATAACTTGTAAACTGCACTTACTTGAGAAGGTTTGATATAGCACTACCAGACCTATCTAGAATCTTCATTACTTCCCCTGTCTTACGAGACAAATGCCAGCCAATAGATAAACTGGGGGGGGGGGGGGTAAGGGAGAGGTGGAAATTTGTCTGATGAATCTGGAAGCATGTGAAGCATGTGAAGAAGGCACTATGATAGGAAGGCAGGACTGGTTGATGGTGGGGAGAAGGGGGGAGGGGTGGGGCTATAACTCTGGGGGTGGGGAGAGTGGGTGGGGTAGATCACTAACTTGTGGAGATGGTCAAATAGACGGGTATTAACACGCTGGGTTGAGTACTAACTTGTGGAGATGGTCAAATAGACGGGTATTAACACGCTGGGTTGAGTACTGAGTGACACTGAGCCATAACTGGGAACGTAGGGTGCCAATCAAACCTCCAGATCCCAAACCTACAAGAAGGAGATATATCATCTATACAGATTACCAAACCTAAGAGGTAAAATAAGAGTAGTCTCTTTTGTGGTGTAACTACACAGTGCTGCGAGGGGCCAGTTTGCTTTTTGAGTATTTTAGTCAAAAAACTAACTTTTGATATTTGGTTCAGCTCGAAGACCCGGACCAGATGGACTATTCAAAAAGCGCCTTTGCCCACACCTTCCTGGAGAAAAATGAGGTTAACTTTTTGCCCAAAACTGGTGTTAACCTCAATAAATCATAGACTGCAAGTCATAAGACCATGAAGCCGGTTCTAATAGTTAAATCTCGCCAGGGGTATAGTTTGTATGTAATTTGACAATCCTAAACCAAGCCATTGGCAAAATTTTAGAGGTTAACATTATTTCCGAAAAGTTACATTTTTGCGATTATTTCGTAATAATTTCGTCAGGTCTAGCGGAATTTCCAAACGAGATATCTTAGAACTGGGCCTTGTAATTTGGTAAGAAAGGTCCTAAGTAACTGAATTAACATTTTGAAGGGAAAAATGGGGTGTGGTTTTTATTTTATTGAGGTTAACATGCTTAAAAAGTGTAAAAAAAGTGAAATATTACACCTTTTAAGCATGTTAACCTCAATAAAATAAAAACCACACCCCATTTTTCCCTTCAAAATGTTAATTCAGTTACTTAGGACCTTTCTTACCAAATTACAAGGCCCAGTTCTAAGATATCTCGTTTGGAAATTCCGCTAGACCTGACGAAATTATTACGAAATAATCGCAAAAATGTAACTTTTCGGAAATATTGTTAACCTCTAAAATTTTGCCAATGACTTGGTTTAGGATTGTCAAATTACATACAAACTATACCCCTGGCGAGATTTAACTATTAGAACCGGCTTCATGGTCTTATGACTTGCAGTCTATGATTTATTGAGGTTAACACCAGTTTTGGGCAAAAAGTTAACCTCATTTTTCTCCAGGAAGGTGTGGGCAAAGGCGCTTTTTGAATAGTCCATCTGGTCCGGGTCTTCGAGCTGAACCAAATATCAAAAGTTAGTTTTTTGACTAAAATACTCGATATTCTAACTGAACAAAAGTGGCATTTCGCAGCACTGTGAACTAATTGAACTGTTATCGCAGGTTGTTCTTGCTGCAATCAGTTAACACATCTTGGTGAGTGTAGTCTGTTTGTGTTATAGTCTGTTTTATAGTAAACACTAAACTCTATGACGTATAGTAGTGAGCCATGTGCAGTACCTGTTCCCTGTGCTAATGTTGTAACACAGTAAAGTATAATGGTACTCAGGGCCAGCTTCCCCGCTGTCAACTCGTTAACTGAAAGAGAGAGAGAGAGAGAGAGAGAGAGAGAGAGAGAGAGAGAGAGAGAGAGAGGGAGAGAGAGATATATATATATATATATAGAGAGAGAGAGAGAGATATAGAGAGAGAGAGAGAGAAAGAACTGAGAGAGAGAAAGAACTGAGAGATAGTGAACTGAGGGATATAGGGAACTGAGAGATATAGGGAACTGAGAGATATAGAGAACTGAGAGATATAGGGAACTGAGATAGAGAACTGAGATAGAGAACTGAGAGATATAGGGAACTGAGAGATATAGGGAACTGAGAGATATAGGGAACTGAAAGATATAGGGAACTGAAAGATATAGGGAACTGAAAGATATAGGGAACTGAAAGATATTGGGAACTGAAAGATATTGGGAACTGAGAGACATAGGGAACTGAAAGATATAGGGAACTGAGAGATATAACAACATTAGTTGGGCCACCAACACACACTACACTGTGTGTGTACTACACACACTGTACTGAGATTGATGATGTACTCCACTCCCTGCCCACATTAGCCCCCCCCCCCCACTCCCCAGTAGATCCAGCCCACATTAGCCCCCCACTCCCCAGTAGATCCAGCCCACATTGCCCCCCCCCCCACTCCCCAGTAGATCCAGCCCACATTAGCCCCACTCCCACTCCCCAGTAGATCCAGCCCACATTAGCCCCCCACTCCCCAGTAGATCCAGCCCACATTGCCCCCCCCCCCCCCACTCCCCAGTAGATCCAGCCCACATTAGCCCCCCCCCACTCCCCAGTAGATCCAGCCCACATTAGCCCCCCACTCCCCAGTAGATCCAGCCCACATTGCCCCCCCCCCACTCCCCAGTAGATCCAGCCCACATTGCCCCCCCCCCACTCCCCAGTAGATCCAGCCCACATTAGCCCCACTCCCACTCCCCAGTAGATCCAGCCCACATTAGCCCCACTCCCACTCCCCAGTAGATCCAGCCCACATTAGCCCCCCACTCCCCAGTAGATCCAGCCCACATTGCCCCCCCCCACTCCCCAGTAGATCCAGCCCACATTAGCCCCCCCCCACTCCCCAGTAGATCCAGCCCACATTAGCCCCCCACTCCCCAGTAGATCCAGCCCACATTGCCCCCCCCCCACTCCCCAGTAGATCCAGCCCACATTAGCCCCACTCCCACTCCCCAGTAGATCCAGCCCACATTAGCCCCACTCCCACTCCCCAGTAGATCCAGCCCACATTAGCCCCCCACTCCCCAGTAGATCCAGCCCACATTAGCCCCACTCCCACTCCCCAGTAGATCCAGCCCACATTAGCCCCACTCCCACTCCCCAGTAGATCCAGCCCACATTAGCCCCCCCACTCCCCAGTAGATCCAGCCCACATTAGCCCCCCACTCCCCAGTAGATCCAGCCCACATTAGCCCCCCCACTCCCCAGTAGATCCAGCCCACATTAGCCCCCCACTCCCCAGTAGATCCAGCCCACATTAGCCCCCCCCCACTCCCCAGTAGATCCAGCCCACATTAGCCCCCCACTCCCCAGTAGATCCAGCCCACATTAGCCCCCCCACTCCCCAGTAGATCCAGCCCACATTAGCCCCCCACTCCCCAGTAGATCCAGCCCACATTAGCCCCCCCACTCCCCAGTAGATCCAGCCCACATTAGCCCCACCCCCCCCCCCCCCACTCCCCAGTAGATCCAGCCCACATTAGCCCCCCACTCCCCAGTAGATCCAGCCCACATTAGTCCCCCACTCCCCAGTAGATCCAGCCCACATTAGCCCCACTCCCACTCCCCAGTAGATCCAGCCCACATTAGCCCCACTCCCACTCCCCAGTAGATCCAGCCCACATTAGCCCCCCCCCCCACTCCCCAGTAGATCCAGCCCACATTAGCCCCCCCACTCCCCAGTAGATCCAGCCCACATTAGCCCCCCCCCACTCCCCAGTAGATCCAGCCCACATTAGCCCCTCCCCACTCCCCAGTAGATCCAGCCCACATTAGCCCCCCCCCCACTCCCCAGTAGATCCAGCCCACATTAGCCCCCCCCCACTCCCCAGTAGATCCAGCCCACATTAGCCCCCCCACTCCCCAGTAGATCCAGCCCACATTAGCCCCCCACTCCCCAGTAGATCCAGCCCACATTAGCCCCCCCCACTCCCCAGTAGATCCAGCCCACATTAGCCCCCCCACTCCCCAGTAGATCCAGCCCACATTAGCCCCCCCCCCCACTCCCCAGTAGATCCAGCCCACATTAGCCCCCCCCCCCCACTCCCCAGTAGATCCAGCCCACATTAGCCCCCACTCCCCAGTAGATCCAGCCCACATTAGCCCCCCCCCCACTCCCCAGTAGATCCAGCCCACATTAGCCCCCCCCCCACTCCCCAGTAGATCCAGCCCACATTAGCCCCCCCCCCACTCCCCAGTAGATCCAGCCCACATTAGCCCCCCCACTCCCCAGTAGATCCAGCCCACATTAGCCCCCCCCCCCCCACTCCCCAGTAGATCCAGCCCACATTGCCCCCCCCCCCACTCCCCAGTAGATCCAGCCCACATTAGCCCCCCACTCCCCAGTAGATCCAGCCCACATTAGCCCCCCACTCCCCAGTAGATCCAGCCCACATTAGCCCCCACTCCCCAGTAGATCCAGCCCACATTAGCCCCCCCCACTCCCCAGTAGATCCAGCCCACATTAGCCCCACCCCCACTCCCCAGTAGATCCAGCCCCACCTCTTACCGGCATCTCTGTAGAGAATTGGCAGGAAGAGATTGATGACTCGGGATAGAACCAGCAAACTAATGCAGATAAACACAAACAATTGTAGGAGACTGAAAGGGAGCACGGTGTTAAAGTAGGATTCTTTGAAGTTGTCACCCCAAAACACCCCAAAACGATATTTATCGCCGGGGGGGGGGGGGGGGGGGAAGAAGGGTTCTACTGAAACGGGTTGCGGGGAGGGGAGGTTCTGCTCACACTTACTATTTCCCTGAGGGGGTTCTGCTCACACACTTACTATTTCCCTGAGGGGGGTTCTGCTCACACACTTACTATTTCCCTGAGGGGAGGTTCTGCTCACACACTTACTATTTCCCTGAGGGGGGTTCTGCTCTCACACTTACTATTTCCCTGAGGGCCACACTAGAGGTGCGATGGAGAAGCACTTTGAAAAGAAGTTACTCCAGGTAGACCCACTTGTGATGTCCATTGAGGGTCCTCCAGGCAACCGAGGATTAGTGTTTCCTTCCTGGGGATGTTAACACAGTGTTAACAGAGAGAGAGAGATAACACAATGTTAACAGAGAGAGAGAGAGAGAGAGAGAGAGAGATGCTAATACACAGAGAGATGTTAACAGAGAGATGCTAATACACAGAGAGATGTTAACAGAGAGATGTTAACACAGTGTTAACACAACGTAAAGATGCTTGTAACACAATGTTAACACAGTGTTACCACAATGTAAAGATGCTTGTAACACAATGTTAACATGGTGTTACCACAATGTAAAGATTCTTGTAACACAATGTTAACGTGGTGTTAACATTATTTACTAACCACTCGACTGGTAGAGACACGAGAAGGTGGCCCATCAGCTGCCTCTGCGTTCACAAGTAGATTTCTGTCTCCTGAAGATGTTGTCTGACGGCAGCAAAGGGAGCAAATGGAATGGAGGCAGATGTAGAAGGTACACCCAATCTGAGCGAAGTGAAGTCCAAACTGGATCTGCTCTGGAAGGTTTCTCCTAAAGGAACGGGTAACGGAAATAATCAAGAGAGAGGAAATCATCATCATGCTAATTAGATGTGTAATTAGTTGTGTAATCATGCAGTAATCTTTAGTCAATCTAATTTGATAATTGATCATGTCAGTCCAACCTTCAATGGTAGGAATGAAGGGATGTGCTAATAACATATCTTCTTCTTACCGTTGAAAGAACCATATGCCGCTGTTCCAGTCAGAGAGAGCACCACATAACCTAGCTAGATTGAGGAACCAGAACAGTGCAGGTACTTTGGGCAGCTTCCCCTGACTACTCATATACAGAGACAAAACTACACACCAGGAACACACATCTAGCGCCGTCTGAAGAGAATCGTTAAATAATATTGTGATTAACAGGTGAACAATATTACTATTTGATTGCTAAATCACTAACCTGTATGTAGAGATGAATACTAAATCACTTACCTGTATGTAGAGATGATTGCTAAATCACTAACCTGTATGTAGAGATGATTGCTAGATCACTTACCTGTATGTAGAGATGATTGCTAAATCACTAACCTGTATGTAGAGATGATTGCTAGATCACTTACCTGTATGTAGAGATGATTGCTAGATCACTAACCTGTATGTAGAGATGATTGCTAAATCACTTACCTGTATGTAGAGATGATTGCTAAATCACTAACCTGTATGTAGAGATGATTGCTAAATCACTAACCTGTATGTAGAGATGATTGCTAAATCACTAACCTGTATGTAGAGATGATTGCTAGATCACTTACCTGTATGTAGAGATGATTGCTAGATCACTAACCTGTATGTAGAGATGATTGCTAAATCACTTACCTGTATGTAGAGATGATTGCTAGATCACTAACCTGTATGTAGAGATGATTGCTAGATCACTTACCTGTATGTAGAGATGATTGCTAGATCACTTACCTGTATGTAGAGATGATTGCTAAATCACTAACCTGTATGTAGAGATGATTGCTAGATCACTTACCTGTATGTAGAGATGATTGCTAGATCACTAACCTGTATGTAGAGATGATTGCTAGATCACTAACCTGTATGTAGAGATGATTGCTAAATCACTTACCTGTATGTAGAGATGATTGCTAGATCACTAACCTGTATGTAGAGATGATTGCTAGATCACTAACCTGTATGTAGAGATATGCGAATATGTGTTCTTTTAGAACCACTAAGGAGACAGGTCGTGCGATCAGGAGTAACACTATTACAATGTGGCACAGCAACTTTAATTTGCTTCCCTGAAACAGGAAGGGTCGGTGTTTACCGAGCTACTACTTAGTCAATAAGGAATTGTATCTCTCTCCCATTTAGAGATTTAACGGATCACATGTCGCCCCTACTGTATCTCTCTCCCAATTAGAGATTTAGCGGATCACATGTCGCCCCTACTGTATCTCTCTCCCTTTTAGAGATTTAGCGGATCACATGTCACCCCCTAATGTATCTCTCTCCCAATTAGAGATTTAGCGGATCACATGTCGCCCCTAATGTATCTCTCTCCCTTTTAGAGATTTAACGGATCACATGTCGCCCCCAATGTATCTCTCTCCCTTTTAGAGATTTAACGGATCACATGTCGCCCCCTAATGTATCTCTCTCCCTTTTAGAGATTTAACGGATCACATGTCGCCCCCTAATGTATCTCTCTCCCTTTTAGAGAATTAACAGATCACATGTCGCCCCCTAATGTATCTCTCTCCCATTTAGAGATTTAACGGATCACATGTCGCACCCTACTGTATCTCTCTCCCTTTTAGAGATTTAACGGATCACATGTCGCACCCTACTGTATCTCTCTCCCTTTTAGAGATTTAACGGATCACATGTCGCCCCTAATGTATCTCTCTCCCATTTAGAGATTTAACGGATCACATGTCACCCCCTAATGTATCTCTCTCCCAATTAGAGATTTAGCGGATCACATGTCGCCCCCTAATGTATCTCTCTCCCTTTTAGAGAATTAACAGATCACATGTCGCCCCCTAATGGATCTCTCTCCCTTTTAGAGATTTAACGGATCACATGTCGCCCCCTAATGTATCTCTCTCCCATTTAGAGATTTAACGGATCACATGTCACCCCCTAATGTATCTCTCTCCCAATTAGAGATTTAGCGGATCACATGTCGCCCCCTAATGTATCTCTCTCCCTTTTAGAGAATTAACAGATCACATGTCGCCCCCTAATGGATCTCTCTCCCTTTTAGAGATTTAACGGATCACATGTCGCCCCCTAATGTATCTCTCTCCCATTTAGAGATTTAACGGATCACATGTCGCCCCCTAATGTATCTCTCTCCCTTTTAGAGATTTAACGGATCACATGTCGCCCCCTAATGTATATCTCTCCCATTTAGAGATTTAACGGATCACATGTCGCCCCCTAATGTATCTCTCTCCCTTTTAGATATTTAACGGATCACATGTCGCCCCTAATGTATCTCTCTCCCTTTTAGAGATTTAACGGATCACATGTCGCCCCCTAATGTATCTCTCTCCCTTTTAGAGATTTAACGGATCACATGTCGCCCCCAATGTATCTCTCTCCCTTTTAGAGATTTAACGGATCACATGTCGCCCCCTAATGTATCTCTCTCCCTTTTAAAGATTTAACGGATCACATGTCGCCCCCAATGTATCTCTCTCCCTTTTAGAGATTTAACGGATCACATGTCGCCCCCTAATGTATATCTCTTCCTTTTAGAGATTTAACGGATCAAACTTTTCAACACTACTTTAAACAAATTAATTTGAGATGTTACAGGTAGAATGTTGAAACAGCCCCTAAGGGCAGGCCCGCATGAACTAAAGAAGAAGTTCCCTGACATCTCCCACACCCTTTGGTACGTTTGGGAACCCAATTTAGTTCCCCACCTTCCCCTGATACATCCCATTGTATCGAACTTCCCCTTCTCAACACCGACCCCTCCCTCAGGGACGGGCTCCGGTGCACGAAGAGAGAAGGAACCAAGAAGAAGATACGAACCGCGGGTCGTGAGTTGTTTGTTAAGTATTAAAAGGACTGTTTGGTGCGTGTTCGGTTTGTGTGAGTTATTTTAGAATACTCTATTTAGACCTTACTTTTTTGAACACGCACTTAACAAATCGGATCCCCACTTGCTAAGCAACCCTGGTGAAATGAGCTTTCCGTTCTCTTCCACACTGAACAGCTTCTTTCTCCCGGCCCTAAATCTTGCCGTAGGTCGCTCCGATACCAGCAGTGACACCAACCTGCTCGAAATATCTGACGTCAATATTTCCGATCTATCAATTGTTGACGATCCAGTTACAGCAGAAACCTCGTTAATAGTTCGGGTCCAGCACCGTTCATCCCACCGACCATCACCCTACCGGACCAGGAAGCCCAATGATATTCTCTCCATCCCCAAGGGTAAAAATGAACGGTCCCACCTGAATCAGAGACACGGCAACCTCCACTTGGCCTCTGAATCACCCATTTTTGGCGAGAGACGTAGAACGCTATCCGAGCCTTCAGTGACAGCCGAAAGATCTATACAATCGGTTTCTCAAGCTGGAAAATATAAGTGCGTTTATGTGAAGTCACCTGGCCTAGTGGTTCATCCTCAGAATTCATCCCCTGTTCTCTTTCTCGCCAATGAGCTCCCACACAACAATGAGAAGAGCACGCTTGAAACAGCTCTCAAGCAAGATCTCAGGCACTCGTGCACTAACAGGAAATCGTGCTCATGCGAATCTATCGTCGTAGGCGACTCTCATGCTGTGTATGGACAGTTGCTCTCCGCATTAAATGAACAACACGCATCCCGCTTTGAAGGAGCAAACCCTGGGTGGAATGCTCTTCGTATCATCTCTGCCACTTCAAATGAACCCCCCTCTCTAGAGCCCCAAGAACCTGGTTTCTGCCTTCTCCATTTTGGTGGACGCGACACCCTGCAGATTTTCCCTAGAACTAAATCCTCCAGTACTCACAACCTTATCCTGGAGGTCCCTCTAGGCTCGTTTGCAGTAGTCCACATACCCACTGAAGTTGTGCCAGGCAATAGTATCACCCTTTATCGAGCCCCCAACCTTGATCAGGATGCACCACGCTCCTTCCAGGTGATCCCGGTTAAGCTCGATAATCCTCTCCCCCCAGCAACATCGATAAAGCCTCCTACTCCTCCAGGAAATGCCAAGGTGTCCTCTACCCCTGGCTACCATGGCAGTTTGTGCGTCGGGCCGACTGTTGGTGTCCCTAGTGTCGCCCAATCATCTAGTTCCCTCATCAAACTCCCAGAGGGATCAAATGATGTTCAACCTACACCCCCCGGCGACCTCCGTGACCCTGCCTTTGCGATCCCGACTAACCTATTGCCACCATTACCTCCATCGCCCGCTAACGAAAATAACACTAGCCAGCCGGAAGTATTCATCCAGCCCCCTACCGCTGGAGATGGTGCTGATGATGATGTCCCCTACAAAGACCATCACCTCCCTGAACCATCCATTGAAGTTCCCCCTGGCCCGGGCTCTGTGACTGAGTCACAAACTCCAACCACCCACGTTAACAGCTGCGATGTGAAGTCTGTGAACCCCCCTGAGAAACCTCCAGAACCTCAGCTACCTGACACGGGGCACCGTGATGAGTTAACCATCTCCCCTACACCTACTTGTGATGACATCCACCGTGAAGAACCCCTCGTCCCTGACACTCCTCTCCAAACGGCCCCACCCGACCAGTCTGAAGAGAGTCCTCATCCCGAAGACAGTTCTCACAATGCTGATACCCAAGTAGACACCGAGCCGATTGCAAATATCAGACCAGTTGGTCGGTTTGTGCCGGAAGAGATCGCCAAACTGATCCTGGAAAAGATCAAACCCCCTGATCTCCAAGTTCTGAGTTCTGCATGTGGAATCTCGAACAAGTCAGCCGCTTCAAGCATTAAAGTTCTGATATCCACCAAATTCCAGTCGATATACGATGGAAAAGCCCCACTCCCTGAAACCCTGGCAACCGAAGTCGTGAACAAACTAAACAGTCACCAGATCAACACACTACTGGAACTGGGCAACGTGAAATTCATTAAACGTGCTATTGTGTTCGATCGCAGGAAAATTCTTTTGGACTATTGGTTGTTGAAAACTCTGCAACATGACACCCCTCCAGTAAGACCAAAGAAACAAAAAGGAAAAAGAGGTAAAAAGAAATCAAGGCACTCAAGCTTCAACAAAACCCTAACAGCTGAGTGCGTCCAGTCCACTAGCGAAAGCGAACAAGAATGTGAGACCAAGCCCCGACTCTTACCCATATCTCTTGATCCTGTAAAAGAAGAAGAGTCCTCCTCAGAACAACATCAAGACTCATCAGGTACATCAGCTGTTCCTACCAGCCCAACTGAAGTCTCCGAACAGCAGCTATTCCTCCTGGAGAAAAGCATTATGGAACTCAGGACGGATATGGACAAGAACACACACTGCCTGGACCTTCTGCTTGACGAGGATCCTCGCAAGGGACCGAGACAGCTACCCGGAGTTGATGACCTACGGAAGCTAATAAAATCCGAAACCCAGCCGCTATCTGATCGATGTGATTCTCTGCAGAACGTGGCCCGTGAGATCCAGCAACTGTGCCAAAGTCATGGAGCAGTCATCAGAGAACTCCAAGAGGAGCTGTCAAGGTTACGACAGTCTTCACCCCAACGAAACACGGCCCCTAATGAAACAACTGTATCAAATGAAGCACCCGCAGAGCCTGTCAGGTCTGAATCAGGCCAGACCTCATACAGCTCTGTTTCAGGTGGAGGAAACCCTCTACCACATAGCTCAGTCCCAGCTAGAGGAAACCCGCCACCACCCAGCTCGGTTTCAGCTAGACGAAACCATCCACCACCCAGCTCTGCTAGAAACCAAACCCCAAGACACAAGAGGAAAGCAGTTATCCTCCATGATGGCACTTATGACAACTTTGACCAATCCCTGTTCGCAAGTCGATATGATGTGGAGATATTCAACTGCCCTTCTCTTCGCAAGGCAGCATCTGATGAGAGGATTCTTCGCCGAGTTCTAGAGGTCAATCCTTTTGCAGTCGTAGTGCACCTCGGGACTAAAGACCTCTATGACGGAAGGTCGGTGAATGACACCCTAAATGACGCCAAACATGTCATTACCAATCTCACCAAGTCTGCTCACACGTGTATGTCCCTTCCAATAATCCCACGCTCTACAGAACACAAGAGTTTTACTGATAAACTATGCCAGTTTAACCAGACTCTGACTGACCAGATTACTTACTGGAGACGATCACCCATGAATGGAATGAGAATGAAAGTTTTCACCTGTCACAAGCCTATGTTGACCCCATCCACAAGAATCTTCTCTAGTGAACCACACCTCAAAGTTATCACTGACTCAGGCCGCAGAAAACTTTGGATAAAGCTCAGGGATGCTATGGACCGAGTTGCTGGCCTGATTCCACCCCGCGAGCATCGATCCCTTGTCACAGTTCAGGATCATCCCCTCAGGGAGACTTACCGGCGCAGTGGATCATCCTCTGACCGCCGGTCCAGCCAACAAGCAACCAACGACCACCACCAGCCGGATACTACCCTGAATAACACTCCCAATGATGACTCCCAACAAGCAACCCACGACCACTCCCAGTCGGTTACTCCCCTGAATAACAATCCTAATGATAGCTAGGTCCAAAGTATCTGACCCCCCTCAGTACCGAAAACTGAGTATTGTTCAATGGAACATACAAAGTCTTAACTCGTGTTCCGGAGAAAAAACAGACGACAAACATTTTACTCAAATCCTATGTCAAGCAGGGATTTTTTGCTTACAAGAAACCAAGGGCAACGTCACCCTCCCAGGATACCGGTGCTTCAACAAGCTTAGGTCTTCGTCTAAATCTGGCGGCCTGTGTATTGGCGTTGAGCGTGACCTATGTAAGCGGTGGAAAGTGGTTCAAGTTCCAAACGAATGCGAGGACATCCTGGCGGTTCAGTTCTGGATTGATAACTCCTCAGTACCGATCCTACTGGTTAACATCTATGACAGTCCAGAAAATTCATCTTACAAGAGGTCCAGAGTACGGTCCAACTGCACTACTCTCGACAATGTCCTTGACTTAGTTCTGCAGAACCAGGCAGCCAACTTAGTCTTAACAGGTGATTTTAACGCCAGAACCGGCGATCGAAACCACCTTCTAGTGGAAAGCGATGTCGATACTGGTCGACCGGGGTCAAAACCATCATCATATTCGCCTCGGACTACCCAAGACAAGCACCAGCCCAACTCCCGAGGCAGTCTTCTACTGAACCTCCTTTCTGAAACTAACACAACGTTTCTTAACGGTAACACCCTTGGGGATATAGGTGGCAAATTTACGTGCATCAAATACAATGGGAGCAGCGTTGTTGATTACACAGCAGTGTCACCTCAAGTCCTGAACTTGGTATCGTCTTTCACAGTTCAAGACCTCAACTCTTTCTCGGACCACCGACCGTGTGTTACCACTTTGAACATACCAGCGCCTCGTACAACGTGCAATGACATAATGGATCCGCTTGAGGATGCCCCTACCAAGTTCAAATCTGGAAAGGAAGGTGCCATGCAGCGGTATGCGGCTGAAATTAACAGCCAGCCGTCAACTGAGGCCGCATCTATCATCAGCGAGACACTGTGCTCCTCCAAAGAGGAGACTGTGCAGCTTAATGACTCTCTTGTACGCCTTTTCATCGACCCTGCTCTTAAGACATTTCCCCTCCGCCTCGGCACCCAAAAGAGGCAAAAAGACCCGATTCAGACCAAGGCAACCCTGGTTTGATAAGCACTGTGCTCAAGCTAAACGTGAAGTCGACAAGCAGTCCAAAATAGCCTCAGTCTCTCCGATCAGTAACAACAGAGAAAGGCTGTACGATGCCAAAAGATTCTACAGAAGGCTCATCAAACAGAAGAAAAGGGAGTACTTAGAAGGATTGACTCGAGAAATCAACAATGGTTCTATCAACTGGTCTAAGCTAAAGAACATGAAAAACCTCCAACATACCAGTTCTCTTGACGCTTTTGATATGCGGAACTTCTGTTGTTTCTTCAAGAATCTCTACAGCGAGAAGACCCGCCCACCAGGTATCAATGACATCAACAACCCGAGCGCCCACCATTCGGAGCTAAGAGCTGACTTAGAGAGTGTTCTAAACTCCCCTGTCACGTATGAGGAAGTGAAGAGTGGAATTAAGCGACTCAAAAACGGCAAAGCTGTGGCGTGTGACCGGATCGCCAACGAATTCATCAAAGTCTGCGGCACTCACATGATAACTGCCCTGGTACACCTCTTCAACCAATGTATGACTAACAGAGTCTACCCATGGAAAGAATCAGTTGTTACTCCGCTCCACAAAAAGGGATGTTCCTATGATCCTAACAACTATCGGGCAATTGCTGTTTCCAGTAACGTAGGAAAACTTTTTTCTTCCGTCTTACTGAATCGGCTGGTGCAATTCCGCTCGATGGAACTCCCTGACCCCCCTAATCAACTGGGTTTTACTAAAGGCGCCGAGACAGCCGACCACGTGTTGACACTCAGAACAACCATTGAGAAGTACGTGACCTCCAAAAAGGGAAGAGGGGCCCGACTCTACTCTGCTTTCATTGACTATAGTAAGGCCTTCGACACCGTCTGTCGGGAGGCCCTACTGTACAAACTGTGGAAGTACGGGGTACGTGGCAACTTCTACGGAGTAATGGAGGACATGTACACGAGCTCCGCTGCCAAGATCAAACTGCTGGGGAAACTCTCAGAACGGATCGAGATCCTAGTGGGAACAGAGCAAGGACACCCTATGAGCCCAGAACTATTCAAGGTTTACTTATATGAGCTCACATCGGAACTCGACCAGACGGATGCTACATTACCGGAGCTGGCCGGTAGACCTCTGTCCCATCTCCTATGGGCAGATGATTTGGTTCTGCTGGCACTTGACCATCGATCACTCCAAAACCTCCTGTCTACCTTGGAGTCATTCTGCTCAACATGGGGACTTACTGTAAACCTAAAGAAAACTGCTGTAATGGTGTTTAACAAAGCATCGGTTATTCTTAAAGACAGTCACACCTTTACCTACAACGGTAATAAAGTTCCCCCCGCCAAGTCATACTGCTATTTGGGCGTGATCTTCAGCCTCAACGGATCATTCAAGACAAACCTCGTGGCACTTAGGCAGAAAGCTATTCGGTCCATCATGAGCCTAAAACGTGCTATTAACCTCTCAGTCCTCCCCCCTGATCTTATTCTCAAGCTGTTTGACCACTTAATCCTACCAATAGCATCCTACTGTAACCAGGTATGGCTACCGATTACCACTTGGTCAAAACTCAATAAGTCAACCTACCCCGATCTGAAGTCCCTAGCCTCAGACCCACTTGAGAAACTCCACCTATCATTTCTCAAACTCGCCCTAGGGGTATCCAGAAAGTCCCCTAACGTGGTCATGTGGGGTGACACAGGCCGGACCCCCCTTGCTTACTCCCTGAAGTCTGGAGTCCTGAGGTATTTCAACCGGGCAGCTGAGATGTCAGAAAACTTCCCCATGGATCGCACCATAGATGACAGTACCCCACTTTTGGTATACACGTTCCGGGAACAAACCCAGTCAGAACTGGTTTGGTATTCCAGCATCATCAACTTCGTCCGGAAACAATCCACCGAAAGCTTTTTGAGTAGCTGGGAGGAATCCAGAGAGTCTAACAGGAAACTATCCTTCTACAATAGCGTTAAAATCAAGTTTGAACCCGAGCCATACTTGTCATTGGAGCGAAATCTAGCTAGGAGAGTAGCTCAGATTAGGTCGGCTTCCCATAGCCTCAACATCGAGCGGGGACGGTTTGAAAAGTATCGAAAGGGTGGGTTCTCACTTGAAAAGGAGAGACTGTGTCCGCACTGCAACACATCCGACATTGTCTCTCTTGAGCTCCTAAGTGAACTGCCCCACTATGACCGAATCACCGAAGATGAACCCCACTTTCTCCTGAAATGCCCCCTATACGAGGACCTAAGAGCCCGACTACCTGAAAGTCATTCTCCCCGGCTAGCCATTGTCAGACTCAGACACCTCTTCAAACCGTCGGCTGATGGTGCTATCGATCCAGTCCGCCAGACCGCAATCTACCTCGACAAAGCTTTCTCTAAAAGACAGGAATTCATCAAAGATACGGGCTCATCTATCAATTCCCACTGAAACATTGAGCACTCCCAACACCCCGTTAGGATATGGATTCCATTACGGCAATCCAATCCAACTTTCATTAAACAACCCCAGTTGAGCATACTCAACCCCAGCACCACTTTCCAGAAAGTCCAGGGCGGCTAGCCGTGGTCAGACTCAGACACCTCTTTTAACCGCCGGCTGATGACGAAGACAGGAATTCACCAGAGACACGGGTCCATCTATCAACCCCCACTGAAACGTTGAGCCCTCTCAACACCCCGTTAGGATATAGATTCCAATGGAATTCAATCCAATATCTATTTATCCTTTGAGGTGATCATATTGATTCTCATTGAAACGTTGAGCATTCTCAACCAACTGGTAGGTTATGGATACTAATCAAGTAATACCTTCCACCTTCGTTGAGCTGCGTGAGCTTACTCAACCCCACCGAATCTGCTTTACCCAGTCAGTGGGTAACACCCACCGAATCGTTGAGTACTCTCAACATCCCGTTAGGATATGGATTCCATTACGGCAATCCAATCCAATATTGATAACCTTAAAACAACCCTAGTTGAGCATACTCAACCCCAGCACTGTTTTCTTGAAAGTCCAGGGTTGCTAGCACCAAGAATTACCTCACGAACTCTCTCATTTTTTATGTGTGTCATGTGTGTGTCTTTTGCCTGCCTACTGCATTTTTTACCCGTCCCCCTTAGATCTATTTTTCGTCGAGACTTGTTCTTTTTTTACTACTTTACGTTTTCTATTTTATATCGCTCCCACTTTTTACCCCCCCTGTAATCCTTATCCCTGCCCTTGTTGACCACTTTACGCTTTTTAGCCTTTTTATTATGTATATTTTTATTATTTATTTATTCCCTTCACCTATGTTTTCCTTTTTTACCCGAGCGTGTCAATTTTGCCTAAATATATTAACTTTAAATTTAACTTTTAAACACCTTAGCATTTTTATTTAATTTATTTTTTTTTAATCTCATCTGACAATGAAGTGCCATTATAGATGTATAATGTTTAATTCCTGTTCCTGTTTAATTCCTGTTTAATTCCATGTCGCCCCCAATGTATATCTCTCCCTTTTAGAGATTTAACGGATCACATGTCGCCCCCAATGTATCTCTCTCCCTTTTAGAGATTTATTGGATCACATGTCGCCCCCTAATGTATCTCTCTCCCTTTTAGAGATTTAACGGATCACATGTCACCCCCTAATGTATCTCTCTCCCTTTTAGAGATTTAACAGATCACATGTCGCACCCTACTGTATCTCTCTCCCTTTTAGAGATTTAACGGATCACATGTCGCCCCCAATGGATCTCTCTCCCTTTTAGAGATTTAACGGATCACATGTCGGGATTATAACTAACCAGTGTGGGAGGTAGGGTAGGTCGAGAGAGGGGTGCCAGAAGGGTTACAAGGAGTGTCATAGTGACAAGACAGAAGAGGAGGGTGGCACACACCAACTCGTACATGCACAGATTCAAACCATCATCGAACCACGTTGTTATAGAAACAGGACACACTGAAAAAAGGTGGATATTAGTTTTAGATATAGTACACTGAACGCTAAACAAATATTTTAGAGACATTTCTCTCGAAGAGAGGAGAAAGGTAATTATGATGTAAACAACCAATCAGGGACCAGTGTCTCTCGAAGAGAGGAGAAAGGTAATTATGATGTAAACAACCAATCAGGGACCAGTGTCTCTCGAAGAGAGGAGAAAGGTAATTATGATGTAAACAACCAATCAGGGACCAGTGTCTCTCGAAGAGAGGAGAAAGGTAATTATGATGTAGGAAATAAGACAGAAGAGCATACCTGCAACATTTCGGGGCAGTTGAACTCCAGGCATGTCTCTCCACTATCCACTACTACTATAACACTAGGTCAACAAGGTGAACAGGTGCAGGGGGAGGTTGTTATTGGCCTGCTACTTTGTTACACATCCTACAGGCTGTACAAACATTGTGCAGGGTGTTTATTTAGAGTGACAACCAAGGTGTAGAATTGAATTGGTTAGTTCAGGAATTAAATCGGTTAAAATTATTAAAATACAGCACAAAAAGATCAAATAGCACTTTACAACCTAACTCTCATTCTGAATGATTATACCCAATATGTTATGTTAATAAAAAGTGAACTGTGGTAGAGATGTAGTGAGTGTATTAATAAAATCCCATTTAGTTGGTTACTAAGCAACATAATACAGGTTACTAAGCAACATAATACAGTGTTCTACTTGGCTCCACCAGGTGGTTTCACATGTCCAATGTATTCGGAGAAAGAAATCAGTCCATCATTATTTGGGTCGAAATCTTTCAATGTCAGATCAACAATCTCTGGGGAGGGGGGTTGCCAAGTTAGACTGTTAGTACAAAACAATCTCTGGGGAGGAGGGGGTGTAAGAAATCAGTATGATAATATGTTTTATGAAATAACCAATGAGGAGTACCTAATAGGTACTAGTAGTACTACTACCTATCCAGCAACTGCAATGACCAGTACCTGCATAAGTCTTCAAATCCTTCTCGTACTGTTCGTCTGTGTACTCTCCATCCACTTTCTTGGCTCGGTGGTCACCAAATGAGTTTAGCAACTCCAATCCATCCAAGAAACCTGTCAATATAAAATATAATGTAATAGTGACGTCACATGTAAATAGTGACGTCACATGTAAATAGTGGTCACATGTAGAGGACTAGGCATGTGTGTCGGACAATGTCTGCAGCTCAGGGGGGAGGGTCTATTAGGCACGTGTCGGACAATGTCTGCAGCTTGACAAGGGGGGGGGGGTCTATTAGGCATGTAACGGGCAACTGGGATACATCTAACGGACAGTGTCTCCACCTCAGGGGGAGTGAACCTCCACCTCAGGGGGGGGAGGGGGTCTACTTACCATCTTTATCTTTATCGTGGGGGGGGGGGGTCTACTTACCATCTTTATCTTTATCGTGGGGGGGGTCTACTTACCATCTTTATCTTTATCGTGGGGGGGGGGGGGGGTCTACTTACCATCTTTATCTTTATCGTGGGGGGGGGGTCTACTTACCATCTTTATCTTTATCGTGGGGGGGGGGGGTCTACTTACCATCTTATCTTTATCGTGGGGGGGGGGGTCTACTTACCATCTTTATCTTTATCGTGGGGGGGGGGGTCTACTTACCATCTTTATCTTTATCGTGGGGGGGGGGTCTACTTACCATCTTTATCTTTATCGTGGGGGGGGGTCTACTTACCATCTTTATCTTTATCGTGGGGGGGGGTCTACTTACCATCTTTATCTTTATCGTGGGGGGGGGGGTCTACTTACCATCTTTATCTTTATCGTGGGGGGGGGGTCTACTTACCATCTTTATCTTTATCGTGGGGGGGGGGTCTACTTACCATCTTTATCTTTATCGTGGGGGGGGGGGGTCTACTTACCATCTTTATCTTTATCGTGGGGGGGGTCTACTTACCATCTTTATCTTTATCGTGGGGGGGGGGGGTCTACTTACCATCTTTATCTTTATCGTGGGGGGGGGTCTACTTACCATCTTTATCTTTATCGTGGGGGGGGGGTCTACTTACCATCTTTATCTTTATCTGGGGGGGGGGTCTACTTACCATCTTTATCTTTATCGTGGGGGGGTCTACTTACCATCTTTATCTTTATCGTGGGGGGGGGGGGTCTACTTACCATCTTTATCTTTATCGTGGGGGGGGGGGTCTACTTACCATCTTTATCTTTATCGTGGGGGGGGGGGGGGTCTACTTACCATCTTTATCTTTATCGTGGGGGGGGGGGTCTACTTACCATCTTTATCTTTATCGTGGGGGGGGTCTACTTACCATCTTCATCTTTATCGTGGGGGGGGGGTCTACTTACCATCTTTATCTTTATCGTGGGGGGGGGGGTCTAGTTACCATCTTTATCTTTATCGTGGGGGGGCGGGTCTACTTACCATCTTTATCTTTATCGTGGGGGGGGGTCTACTTACCATCTTTATCTTTATCGTGGGGGGGGGGGGGGGGTCTACTTACCATCTTTATCTTTATCGTGGGGGGGTCTACTTACCATCTTTATCTTTATCGTGGGGGGGGGTCTACTTACCATCTTTATCTTTATCGTGGGGGGGGTCTACTTACCATCTTTATCTTTATCGTGGGGGGGGGGGGGTCTACTTACCATCTTTATCTTTATCGTGGGGGGGGGGTCTACTTACCATCTTTATCTTTATCGTGGGGGGGGGGGGGTCTACTTACCATCTTTATCTTTATCGTGGGGGGGTCTACTTACCATCTTTATCTATATCTGGGGGGGGGGTCTACTTACCATCTTTATCTTTATCGTGGGGGGGGGTCTACTTACCATCTTTATCTTTATCGTGGGGGGGGGGGGTCTACTTACCATCTTTATCTTTATCGTGGGGGGGGGGGGTCTACTTACCATCTTTATCTTTATCGTGGGGGGGGGGTCTACTTACCATCTTTATCTTTATCGTGGGGGGGGTCTACTTACCATCTTTATCTTTATCGTGGGGGGGGGGGTCTACTTACCATCTTTATCTTTATCGTGGGGGGGGTCTACTTACCATCTTTATCTTTATCGTGGGGGGGGGTCTACTTACCATCTTTATCTTTATCGTGGGGGGGGGTCTACTTACCATCTTTATCTTTATCGTGGGGGGGGGTCTACTTACCATCTTTATCTTTATCGTGGGGGGGGGGGGTCTACTTACCATCTTTATCTTTATCGTGGGGGGGGGGGGTCTACTTACCATCTTTATCTTTATCGTGGGGGGGGGGGGTCTACTTACCATCTTTATCTTTATCGTGGGGGGGGGGTCTACTTACCATCTTTATCTTTATCGTGGGGGGGGTCTACTTACCATCTTTATCTTTATCGTGGGGGGGGTCTACTTACCATCTTTATCTTTATCGTGGGGGGGGGGTCTACTTACCATCTTTATCTTTATCGTGGGGGGGGGGGGGGTCTACTTACCATCTTTATCTTTATCGTGGGGGGGGTCTACTTACCATCTTTATCTTTATCGTGGGGGGGGGGGTCTACTTACCATCTTTATCTTTATCGTGGGGGGGGGGTCTACTTACCATCTTTATCTTTATCGTGGGGGGGGGGGTCTACTTATCATCTTTATCTTTATCGTGGGGGGGTCTACTTACCATCTTTATCTTTATCGTGGGGGGGGGTCTACTTACCATCTTTATCTTTATCATGGGGGGGGGGTCTACTTACCATCTTTATCTTTATCGTGGGGGGGGGGGGTCTACTTACCATCTTTATCTTTATCGTGGGGGGGGTCTACTTACCATCTTTATCTTTATCGTGGGGGGGGGGGGGTCTACTTACCATCTTTATCCTTATCGTGGGGGGGGGGGTCTACTTACCATCTTTATCTTTATCGTGGGGGGGTCTACTTACCATCTTTATCTTTATCGTGGGGGGGGGGTCTACTTACCATCTTTATCTTTATCGTGGGGGGGGGGGTCTACTTACCATCTTTATCTTTATCTGGGGGGGGGGTCTACTTACCATCTTTATCTTTATCGTGGGGGGGGGGGGGTCTACTTACCATCTTTATCTTTATCGTGGGGGGGGGGGTCTACTTACCATCTTCATCTTTATCGTGGGGGGGGGGGTCTACTTACCATCTTTATCTTTATCGTGGGGGGGGGGGTCTACTTACCATCTTTATCTTTATCGTGGACGTTGAAATATCCAAAGTAAACATCATCTTCTGTTTCGATCTTTGCTCCGTCTGCAACCTCATCCAGATGTTCTTGGAGATGCCTGTACAGATATATATGTGAGATGCCTGTGCAGATATATGTGAGATATAATGTGTGGAGATGCCTGTGTGTGTGAGATATAATGTGTGGAGATGCCTGTGTGTGAGATATGATGTGTGGAGATGCCTGTGTAACAATTGTTTAAGCTATTTGTGTTTAAGGGTGATATCTAGGTAAGGGGCTCTAGGTAAACACTGTTATTGGTAAAGATGCTAGTACGTAATATGTACTACAATCTACTTCATTACTCACACATGGGTAATTTGTCAGACGTCAGTATAATAAGGATTTCCTTGTCTGTCTACATGTCTCCACGTGTTGCACATATTTGGTCATGTCTCCAGGTGTTGTCCATATTTGGTCATGTCACATGTGTGTTGTCCATATTTGGATATGTCTCCACGTGTTGTCCATATTTGGATATGTCTCCAGGTGTTGTCCATATTTGGTCATGTCTCCAGGTGTTGTCCATATTTGGTCATGTCACATGTGTGTTGTCATGGTAACCTACTCCTTCATATGTTCATCTTGAGGGTCCACATGAAATGAATCTGGGCCATGTCCATGAGAGAATACACATGTAGTAGTGTACAGTACCAGTAGTATCACAGTACAGTATGGTCCCATTGCTAGATAGATGATTTGGGGAGATTTATAAACAAGATCAGTACATGACAAAAAGATGAAGGACAGAAAATTAAAATAATTCCAAATGTTAAAATGAGACATCAATTTCATAACTAGATATTCTAAGTAAAAAACAACTTCATTCATAAAAATTATCGATTTCTAATCAATGCATGCATAAAAAGATAATATTTCTGAGTTTCCTATTTAGTTCTCCCGTTGTCACTAAATCCTCTCGATAAAGGTTGTTAGGTCAGCCACAACTCCAGCCGTGTTATCGATATGGTAACCATGGTAACCTATAACACTTGTTGCCAGGGTAACTAAATCCTCTCGATAAAGGTTGTTAGGTCAGCAACTACTCCAGCCATGTTATCGATATGACAGAAATGTCCCCCTGTCCCGTGGTAGTGGAATCTGTGAAAATGGCGATTAAAGATCAAAATGAAGCTGCTAATAGAGTCAACACAATTCTTTAGATCTACAAACTATTATTACTCACTGTTCAATTCTCTCGATATGGTAACCATGGTAACATATACAATATAACTCACTGTGCTATTTTTCAATTCTCTCGATATGGTAACCATGGTAACCTATACAATATAACTCACTGTGCAATGTTTCAATTCTCTCGATATGGTAACCATGGTAACCTATACAATATAACTCACTGTGCAATGTTTCAATTCTCTCGATATGGTAACCATGGTAACCTATTCAATATAACTCACTGTGCAATGTTTCAATTCTCTCGATATGGTAACCATGGTAACCTATACAATATAATTCACTGTGCTATGTTTCAATTCTCTCGATATGGTAACGATGGTAACGGTATACAATATAACTCACTGTGCAATGTTTCAATTCTCTCGATATGGTAACCATGGTAACCTATACAATATAACTCACTGTGCTATGTTTCAATTCTCTCGATATGGTAACGATGGTAACGGTATACAATATAACTCACTGTGCAATGTTTCAATTCTCTCGATATGGTAACCATGGTAACCTATACAATATAACTCACTGTGCAATGTTTCCAAACGATGCTCCAGAAACAAACTTGGTGACATGGAATATTTCATTCGGGAAGTTCGATACCGCCACAGGGACGTTCTTTATGTAGGAAGCTTTGAAGAAACCCATGTCCCTCCAATAAAACTCATTGTAGATCCTGGGGGATAATTAGTTCAATTAGAGCAGTAATTAGTTCAGTAATTAGAGCAGTAATTATAGGATCTTGTAATTACCTCATGGACACTTGTGCTGTTCGAGTGCACCAAAAGACAGCTAACATTGCACAGATGTTATCCATCCCAAACAACCCAATGCCCTCATCCAGGGTTCTCTCAATAGTGGATTGGGGGTCTCGGGGGGAGGATGCTAGGGAGAAACAAGTTCCAATCCATCCAATCAGACCAGTAGGAGAGTCAGCATATCCATATCCTATCGAGTCACCCATAACACTTTGGGCGTGGAAATATGCCATCTGCTTGTACATCCTGTAATGTAATTAATTGGTTAATTAATTAATTGGTTAATTAATTGATTAATTAATTGATGATACCACCATGGTGTGGCTGATACTACCCTGAATTTAGTACAATAGACTAAAGACATGATTTATCATTGCATATCTCACCTTGTAGATAGACCCCCTATTGGGTGCATGAAGTTCTCCTCTTTTTTACTTGTATACACAAGGCCAGGTAGTACTGTTCCTATTGCAGTTTGCAGGATAGCACGGACACCTAGTAGGGTGGGGTTACCATGGTTACCTATATAGTAGAGTGGGGTTACCATGGTTACCTATATAGTAGGGTGAGGTACCATGGTTACCTATATAGTAGGGTGGGGTTACCATGGTTACCTATATAGTAGGGTGGGTTTACCATGGTTACCTATAGCACGGACACCTATATAGTAGGGTGAGGTTACCATGGTTACCTATATAGTAGGGTGGGGTTACCATGGTTACCTATATAGTAGGGTGGGGTTACCATAGTTACCTATAGCACTTGTTGCCATGGAAACCTATAGCACGTGTAGCCATGGTAACCTATAGAACTTGTTGCCATGGTAACCTATAACACTTGTTGCCATGGTAACCCATAGCACTTGTTGCCATGGTAACCCATAGCACTTGTTGCCATGGTAACCTACCAGTAGAGACTCTGTTCATGGTGATGTGAAGTCCAATCACTTGTTCAGGATACATGGTTGTCAGGAGCTGTCCTATGATGGAACCCCAGTCCCCGCCGTGAACCTGTAGAATGTCATCACTTAGCAAATTGTAAAATGCAGGCCCAGTTTACCAATATAACTTACCACATATTTGGTGTACCCCAAACGTTTCATGAGAGTTGAGTAAACAGCTGCGATAACCATGGGAGATACCCCGGGAACTGTTGGAGTGGCAGTGAACCCCAGACCAGGCAGACTCGGGGCGACAACGGTATAACCTGAAGCAGTGCATTATATTACTACAATAACTAGGCAGACTAGGGGTTTTAAGTTTTGCAGTGGATTAACAATGTGATTTCAAAAGGATTTCTCTTGCACATGATACCTTGTTTTAGCAGGAGAGGTATAGATCTATGAAATTCTACAATTGTGCTAGGCCATCCATGTAGCAGCAGGATAGGTTGGTGCTTCTTCGAATCTTTCCCTTCCATGTGCACGAAGTGTAGAGTGACATCTCCAATAGCAGTTTTGTAGTGATTGAATCCAGTGAGTGTGTCCGTTATTGTAGAGAAGGAACACTTCTCAGTGAAGTAATCAGCAACTTTATCAACATAGGAGAAGGGAGTTCCATAGCAGGAGGGGCCTTGCAAAGTTCGATCTACAATCCTCTCCCTCAATCGCCCTGGAATGATGCAATGTTATTCTGATACTAATTACTTGACCTAACTTACGTTTCATGTCCTCAACTCTCTCAACAGTAACAGTAGTCAAGGGATCGAATTCTTCAATGGGGGAATCACACCAAGAGTTGGCTCGATCAAGGACTTCTTGTAGCCTTTTAGCGCAGGCTCGTTCTGTTTTCTTCTTCTTCAGGTAAATCAACAAGCCGACCAACATAACGAGGCCAATTAGCCATGACGGAATACAGCACAACATACTTGGGAGGGGCCAAAGTTGAAAATAAATTGTTATGGAAAATAATACTCATATCTACAATAAAATAGATATACATTTATGATCCACTTTAAAAGTGTATACACGTATTTATATTCAGGCCGATGTTGGCCGCCACGGGCCACCCCCACTTTTTGTCTGTTTGTGAAACTTTCATGGATCAGATCTCGATACCTCCACTGTGTTTTGGGCTTGTTTTGGCTCTCACGCTTTTGTTTCTTGACCAATTTCGTCGATCAAAAGTTTTAAAGTCGGATTTTTTGAAGTTGTCACCCCCCTTTTCACGTGCGGCGTCGTATTTGCGTGTGAAAGCCCCCACTTCCTCTCACTTTTCGGCAAAAAGCCGCATTATATCATCGAAAAGAGCATAATTTTGTGAGTCCGTAAACTTTTTGTTTAACGAAATTGGTCAAAAAACAAAGGCGTGAGAGCCAAAGTAAGTTTCCGGCGCGCAAAAAAAACAGGGGTCTCAGATAACAAACGCACACCACGATCGGTCACAGAGTGAACCTACAAAGTGGTACAACACCGAAGTGTCGAGAGTACCCTCGTATCCATCATGGAACCCGGTTATTGTCGGATTGCTGTTTGAAGTATACTTCACACGAATAAACAACAAATATTACAAATGAAAAGTCACTCAGCAAGGTCACAGACAGCGATGGAAGGTGGGCCTATGAAGCTCTTTCTGATGTCCCTGAGAGAAATCAAAGTGCTTCTCAACAGACAAAATCGTAACCTAGTCCTGATCACCTCTGGATACTTGTCTTTGTGGCGGCCGGAGATGCGGGAAGCTAGGTGTTTTATAAGTTTTTTCAGCTTCTGGTCCTGCACCTCCTGATGTGGCCATCACAAATGGGGTGAAGGCCCCGCTTTCTGCTTCTCGGATTCGCTGCTGATAGTCCCGTTTCTTCCTACTTTCGTGCATTTTATACAGAGATTTTGGAGCTTTATCTCTGTAGCTGGGTGCGGAGGGGTGAAATACAAATACAAATATACATTTATTGTCCGCTTTTCAATGTCCATATTTTAAAGAACAACACGAGTTCTGTTAGATCTTGACTACTAGCATCACTTGGTGCGGACTTCGTCTCACTAACTCTCGTTTCAAAAGCGGTTAGTTTTATACCAAGTGGGATCCCTGTAGTTTTCTCCACAGCCCGATTACATATTGGCAAACACGTCATTACGAGCATCCCTAGCAAACCTATGAGCATACTCGGAAATGTTCAGGTCGAGCACATGAAATTTTTTCACTAACCCCAACACCGATTGGCATCACTTTCCGACAGCCGAAGAGAAGCTGCCGAAGAGAGAAAGGGGGTAACCGTATGAAGAGTTAATCGCGATGAGTCTCATTCACATTGGGTTCGATCATTTGCCCCCGGTGTTGGGGTTAGTAATAAATAAATAAATCTTAAAATCACTCACTCAAATAAAAAGTCAGTCAGTAAAATCACACATTGCGATGGGAGGTGGAGTCGTGAACTTTTTCCTCGTGCCCCTCAGTGAGACCAAGGTACTTCTGAGGAGACAGAACCGTATCCGCGTTCTCAAGAAATTAATCACCTCAGCGTATTTGTCCTTGTGTTTAGTTGAGATGCGTGAAGCTAACTTTTTGATTAGTCGTCCAGCCTCTGGTCCGGAACCTCCGGAGGTAGCCATCACAAACGGGGTGAAAGCCCCTCTCTCCGCTTCTCTGATTCGTTGTTGGTAATCACGTTTCTTCCGACTTTCATTCATTTTATACAGAGATTTTGGGTCTTTTCCTCTGTAACTGGGTGCAGTGGGATGAAAAACTGCAACGTCCACGTGGGCCCCCTGTAGTCCTCTCCATAACCCAATAGCATACACGTCACTGCGAGCATCAGGTGCTGTATTGACACTCCGGGGGTAGTCATCTGGGTTAACTGGCTGCAACACTTTCTCAATTTCAACACCCTTGTATCCTGCATGGGTAATAATGTCTGCAAGGGTATCTCTAATCTCGTTGTGCCGCAGGATAGTAAACCCGCCAGTACTACAGCTCAGGGCATGGTCTGCCCCATTCTGTTTTCCACATACACATTCAGAGAACTGGCCGTTGATTTCAAAGCCATACCTGAGGC
Organism: Hormiphora californensis; assembly: GCA_020137815.1. Lineage (NCBI taxonomy): Eukaryota > Metazoa > Ctenophora > Tentaculata > Cydippida > Pleurobrachiidae > Hormiphora > Hormiphora californensis. The sequence goes on from CM035350.1 coordinate 10,505,152, forward strand.
ACATCGCGTCTGTGAACTCTGATTTGGATAGTTCTCTGTTGAAGATCTCCAAGGGCCGGGCAGAGAGCCAGGACGATGCTCCCGTCTCCATGTTTAGAAACAAAGTCCTGGTCCATTTTTCTTCCTCTTTACACACTGCCTCTCTTAGCGCCTTCTGTCTCTTCATCTCCTTGACACTGCATTCAAGCCTCCTCTCTGCGATTTCTTTCTCAACTTCATGTATTGTCTTCTTGTTTTCATCCAATTCAAGTATGTTTAACACCAATGGCTCAGTGACATGCTCTGAATTTTTGTAGAAGACCGGGGCCGTCTCAACAGGATTGTCTAGACCAAGGCCTCCCTCTCTTATTGGAAGAGCAAAGATTTTCCTCTCCATATCGCTGCACGGTCTTCCTATCAGCTTAGGTATCAGTCTGTTCCTTATGGCATCTTCGAGCCTTTGAAAAGAGTCTGCCGAGTCCGGGATGGTACGCTGGAGGTACACCCATTTGAATTTCAGTGACGAGATGAAGTTCGAATAGGCGAGGTGTGGATGGCTACTGGCAATTTCAGCTAAGTTCTCAACCATGTCGCTCCACATCTCCACCTGGTCCTCAGTGTACTCCCAACTGTATTCCATGGTCCCAATCGCCGCTCCAAGATGTTTCGCACCTTCCACCGTCAGATTTAAATCTGTGTCACTGAATAGCTCCTTAGCTCTAGTCAGATGTTCACGTTTTACCACCAGTGTAGACTTGCTCGGGTTAACATGGAAACCGTAGTGCGGCCCAATCTCCACAGCTCTGTTGTACCAGGTTAGAAGGGTCTCTATACTTCCTGCTGCATTTCCATCATCAGCACAAGGTCGAGCACAAGGTCCGGTCAATGTCAGCACTTTTTTTCGCGCTGCGGCTCAACGGCGGTTCAACGACGCGCAGTGGTCAGACCTTGTGCTCGACCTCGTGCTCGACCTTTCATACGACGTGCGCGCCGTGAAATCTCGCGCGAAATTCCCACAGAGTTGATCTCCGCGTCAGCCGTTTCTCCCACCAAGTCACAGACAAACAGACAAACATTCGCGCCCTGGCGTCAATTTAACAGGGCAGACGGCAGCTTGCTGATGAACAAAAACATGACATGACCAAACGGCAAACAATGTTTGAAACATTGAACCAGTAGCATCTTCCTTTTTTCGCCAGTGTAGGGAGTCAAATTATAAACATCTTTTAGTTTTATAAATAAGGTAACAAAATTAAAAATATGATAATGAATAGCATGGTAATCAGGCAATTGATAATTATAAATATAACACACAGATCCGCATTTTTCACATAAATTATGTGAACTATCAGTATCAGTTTCTCAGCTATTGAGAGAAAATTGTTGATTAGCCGCATAATTAACGAGGAAGCTGTGTTTTCTCCTTCCGGCCGGATCTGGACCACTGACCAGCTTTATGAAATGAGTACTAGAGTATTAGACGGGTTTTAATTTTGATATCATATTGTAGAACGTAGCGTTGTTCTACAATAAAACCCTATTCAGTTCGTATCCCGACCAAAAGGAGAAAACACAACTTTCACAGTTACTTTACACCCATGAAATCTACATGTCCTCTCACCTCGACAGCTCATCACAACCACAATCACAGCCCGTATGTCGTATTATAAGCTTCGAGTATTTTAGAATATAGAGTCCATGGCCTTTTTATGGTCTTTGTAGAGTCAAATCTTTATTAATACCAGATCCAATGTCATCGTAAGTCAGAGCAGCCACGTCATTACGCCAATAATTGATAAGCCGGCTTCATTAGACACTAGCGTTCCCCTTGCACTGCACTTGCACTTGTAGTCCTCTATATATATATTTTTTGTAGTCCTCCACATATAGTTTTGCACTAGCAGCTCCTTCAGTTACTGAAATGGAAAAAACAATTTACAATTTAAGTTTACAATAACAGTAACACAGTTATAGTGGATAGTACTAACACAAAACTATGGTACAACCTTGTTTAACTTGTCACAATAGTTAAGCTCTCCGCATCCGCCATCCCCGGATCGAGCACTCTACCAGGATACAAACTTCTACATCTAGCTAGTACAACCACACCCGTACACTTACTCCCTTTTCAAAGAAATATCCCCAATAACAAATGAAAATTTCATTTGTTATAGGGGATATTGATATTTTTATTTATAAACCCGAATAAGCTAGATAACTCGGACAGTAACAACATTACTATCTTTTCAGTGACAATTAATGTATTGAAACAGTTATAAACACACACACATACACACGTCACAGTTCTAGTTATGCATGTCACAGCTATGAATGAAGGAAGCCGGTCAGTGGGGAATAGTGTCAGTATTACTGACGTACGCATTGAAGTGAAAGTGGACAGAAGTAGAATTGGAGAAGCTTGATTGAGGTAGTAGAGCATATAACTTTCCGAGTATTTTCCATTTTTCCCGCTCTCAAAAGATACAATGATACATTCCTCGCTGTGAAATTGCTCTCTTTTATACACACGGCGGGGCAGGTTCACTGTTCGGGCATACACGCCCAGTGCCCACAGAACATAGCGAGATAGAGTTCCAGCCCCCTGGTAACAAATATAATAGAGCGAGGAATGTATCTTTTCAGAGAGGGAAAAGTGAAAATACTCGGAGAGTTCTGCTCTACTATAACATCAATCAAGCTTGTCCAATTCTTTTTCTGTCTACTCTGACTTTAACGAGACTTACCAATTTCTATCACACAGGGTTAATAATATCGTGTACTGGTCCTGGGCTTTTTGTCAGCTTTGTGCTTGTTATGAGGCGATCCCATATATTATCTGGTCATATTCCAAACAAATAGATATCACTGTCTCGACCCTGCATGAGGAGAGAATATATCAGTAGTCAGTACAAAGGATGGGAGCAGGTTTAGGGACATCCAACATGTATTTAGTTTTTTATCGGTTGTTGGGACGTGGAGAGGTAGGGCCTAATGAAGAGATTAGATATCAGTACGGAGGTTGGGAGCAGGTTTTAGGAAATCCTACATTTATCTACTGTCATCATCTTTTTAGATATACCTTACTCTCGATTTTTAAGAAACGCTTTAGTAAGAAACTTTTTTATAAGAAACTTTTCAAATGTAAATCACACAATTCAGAGACACCACAACAAAATAGAACACCCCCAACTTGTTTAGTTTCTTGATATAGAAGAAATTCTTTTTGTTTTTGGATTGCTTACACTTGAAGTTTCCTAGAAAAAAGTTTCTTAGGGTAAGCTGGGGTGAAATGGCCCGCAGGGTAAAGTGGCCCATGTATGGGGCAAAGTGGCCCTAGTTATTACATGTGGTCACGTGACTTTTTCTCCAGTGGAGACCTGCTCGTTCTGTTCCGAATTTTCGCTTTAAAACTGCTGTCATTTCTGTTTGGGTTGGCCGATTTTAATTTTGCAAAAACTGCCAGTTAGGCTTTATAATTCTCTAAAACGTGGTATAAAAATTTTTGAAGAAATTGGCATTTTTGTTGTCTTAATTGACAATTTTGTGAAATCGAGGCGAATATGGCCCACTCTCCGGGGCAAAGTGGTCCGGTCTGAGGCAAAGTGGCCCACCTCTAGGACCAATGAAATGGCGCCTGCAATACCACGTGACATTGGAATGCACAAACATGTAGTACAGACGATCAAATTAGGGGAAAAGTGGCCCATGTTCCGGTGCAGAACATGGGCCACTTTGTCCCTAGTTTGATCGTTTCGTCTCACAACACCAGGCACGTGATAAAATCGAGCAATGCTATTGGCTTGGGCCACTTTGCCCCGGTGCAAATTTTCCAAAAAACGCCAAACCAAATTATTTGAATTGATTAATTAACCCATTAAATAAAACTTGTAGATTTTAAAATTTAGCTCGGCTGAAAGGAAAAGGTTTCATTGGATAGCCTATATAATTTTTTTCTTCCTGCTGTATAAATTGCGTATTTTAGAACCTAAAACGTTAAAAATGGGCCACTTTCGCCCCAGCTTACCTATTGAAAAGTTTCTTGAAATATGAGAGCTCAATTAACGAGAGTAAGGTTTTCTCCGCTGATGTGGGGTACTGGGTAGGGCCTAAATTAGATCGCCTAATTTAGAGATTACAAATCAGTTCATGGTGACCCACACATGCTCACCCTTCACACAGACACCCCACACAAACATCCACTACTACCACACCCCTCCCCCTCCGCATCCCCCTCCCTTCCCAAACCCAGAATCTCCATCTCCATCTCCATCCCCATCTCCATCTCCCCATCTCCCCATCTCCCCATCTCCCCATCTCCCCATCTCCCCATCTCCCCATCTCCCCATCTCCCCATCTCCCCATCTCCCCATCTCCCCATCTCTCCATCTCTCCATCTCTCCATCTCTCCATCTCTCCATCTCTCCATCTCTCCATCTCTCCATCTCTCCATCTCTCCATCTCTCCATCTCTCCATCTCTCCATCTCTCCATCTCTCCATCTCTTCATCTCTCCATCTCTCCATCTCTCCATCTCTCCATCTCTCCATCTCTCCATCTCTCCATCTCTCCATCTCTCCATCTCTCCATCTCTCCATCTCTCCATCTCTCCATCTCTCCATCTCTCCATCTCTCCATCTCTCCATCTCTCCATCTCTCCATCTCTCCATCTCTCCATCTCTCCATCTCTCCATCTCTCCATCTCTCCATCTCTCCATCTCTCCATCTCTCCATCTCTCCATCTCTCCATCTCTCCATCTCTCCATCTCTCCATCTCTCCATCTCTCCATCTCTCCATCTCTCCATCTCTCCATCTCTCCACCCTAGTAAACGCGCGACTTGCCAACGTTGCCTTTACAACGTTGGCCAACGTTCGCGCCAACGTTGTACAACGTTGTAAAGGACACACGCGCGACCTGCCAACGTTGGGCCAACGTTGTAACGGCAACTCTTTTTGCGCGCGCAATAGTATTTAGTTGGTTGCCGTATTTAAGCCGCGCATACAGCCGCGCTTTCACAAAATCGTGAATTCTAAAATTCCACACAAAATTTTTTCTCACTTTTTAAATTTCTTTCTAATTTTGTTGTTTTTGTTTTGTTTTTGTTGTTTTTGTTGTTTTGCTTTCTAATTTTTCCAGCAAACGTTACAGGTCTTCGTAGACGTTTAAAGCTCAAGTTTAACTTAACAATAGCCCTCACTTGAGTTTTAAAAACTATTCCACCCCTGATAATATAAAGACATTCTTTAGCAAAATTTTGGTTGAGGTTCAAGTCTTCAGCTCATCTGGGGGCGGTGCAACGACTATGGGAAATTTCACAAACCTCAAGTGAGGGCTATTCTTGCTTCGGAATGATTGGTTCTAAAATGTAAACCCTTCAAGATTGGTGACATCCACTAGGCGCTGGATAGAGTATCCAGACACAGTTTACCCGAAGGATCGATTACATGGTGCAACTTGGTTATTGGGAACGCCTAAAAAGCTAAGACTCACGTCATTACAACGACCGCGGGAGCGATATTCGATGATACAGCGCCTATAATATAAGCACAAATACCCGGTTTTACCATCATCAACGGCTCGAGTACCTACCCTTAACAATGTAGCACAGAATTCATTCTCAACAAAAAACTTCCACTCTTAAGCTGTAAAAGGGCCGCTAGGCTTTGAAAAACATTGCCGAAAGAGGTTAACGCGGCAGCTCAGTAATCTTTATGGATACGTTCAAGATCCTACTGGGCCGTTAGCTTGAACACTTCTCTGACAATCCAACTGTGAAGATTTATTCTACCCGGAACAACAATTCTATTATGGACTAGGTTTTGGAAATTGGGGCATGCCAAAAGACTGACATCGGTTATGATTCTGTAATGCAGTATATTTATCAAGTTTATCAAGTTCTGTACTGAAAAGTTCTCCACATCGATCCCTGGGTCCTTTACTCCTACTTTCACTCCATTATATCGATCCCTGAGTCCTCTACTCCTACCTCCTCCACGTCGATTCCTGGGTCCTTTACTCCTACCTTGCTCCACATCGATCCCTGCCCCTATGTAGGTAGTGTGCATCAGCGGCTATTCTGTGTCGTATAGTGTATATTCCTCCCCTGAAGTTTTCTAGCCCCCTAATTCTCCAGCCGTTTCCTGCGAGAGAAATGTCTTATAATATCTAATTAATTAGTAACTTAATTTGAATAAAATATAAGAAGACATGTGTCATGTACTGAACTAATTCTCGCCAAACCGTCTAATTGAAATGTACCCCCCATGCCTTCATGAATGGTGGTCCATTTTAAATTTCATCCCACAATAAGAGCTCTCAAAAGCTCGCTCGTCGGAGTGCACTGTTTTTAAGTGCCGATCGAGCGAACTTTTGGCCGTAAACTCCCTCTCACAGTCCTTGCACTTATGCCTCGGGTGTTGGTGGCTTTTCTCGTGTACCTGTAGCTCGGACAGGTACATGAAGGACATGTAGCACTCCGTACACTGATGATTCCCTTGATTGTGGTCTCGGGAATGGTGCTGGTCCCGTTCCTCGATCGACCGGAATTCCCCATCACATGCCCTGTATCGACAGGGGAAGGCCTGTTTCTGGTGAATCGCCCGTCTGTGCCGCCACATGTCCCGCCAACTAATTACCATTAATGTGGATATTAATATTATACAGACGTTTTCTCGCCGGCTCCTCCTGTTTTTTTAAAACACTAGTAAACCCGTTCGCCCTAAGGGCGAATTTCAGGGAAATGGTAGCTGAATTAGGAAAACTGACATCTTTTGGACAATTACAGTCTCGCGAATGTCACCAATCTCGAATTGTTGACACCATCCTATCTTAAGTTACGGTACCGTAAAAGGAGCTCAGGCGGGATCGCTGCGAGTTTTAGAACGTCAGATGATGATGATCAAAGTGGAAAAAGAACTTAGAACTGAGACTGATCATCGGTTCGGTTTAACCTCCAACGTCTTGTTCGTTATATTGGTGTTACTGCACCCCTCAGTGTATGGAAGAGAACGGTGGTCGGATCTTGCATGAGTAACTCCAATTGTCGCTGTCGTATATTAACTGTTGTTGAAGAGAGCATAGTAGCCGGAACAGTGACGCAAAGCAAAGCAAGATCAGATGCACGTGCAACTGCAGTACATTAGCAACAATCCTTGGTAGCGGCTCCAACCCCTGGCCCCACTCCAATAGTACTCCACCTCTAAACCTGCACGTGCAAAATGCCATATTTGGTAAAAAACGTCACACATCATTTTCCTATTTGCTTTAATAATAGTATGATTTCCCATCATCGCCAATATCCTCTCCTGGTTTTCGAGAACCACCTCGACCCCTCGACTCTTGCCATCATGAGGAGCTGTGTTTCCTTCGATTCCTTAGCCCCCAATTCGCCCCTATGTAGGTAGTGTGCATCAGCGGCTATTCTGTGTCGTATAGTGTATATTCCTCCCCTGAAGTTATCTAGAGCACCCTCATAGCCCCCTAATTCTCCAGCCGTTTCCTGCGAGAGAAATGTCTTATAATATCTAATTAATTAGTAACTTAATTTGAATAAAATAAATATTGAATATAAGAAGTTGGAAGTACAAAATTGTACCAAGTTCCAACAGTGACCCTGCGCTCCTACACATCCCGGCAAACTTCTGAAACATTGCCCTGGGTTTGGGCTGATGAAGGATCTTCCCTCTGTACACCAATCTATAGGAGTAATATATTTATAAGGGTTCTATTAAATCGTGGTTGTTTCTAATTATATGTTATTGTTTCTAGTTAGTTGATAGTTTGCTTCCCTGGTTGGACGGCCCTGGCGACTCATCCTCCGCTTCCTCTTCTACGGCATCCACTAGGTGGGCGTCCGAATCTATCTGGAGAGTCCTCCTGAGGTTCACCCCTTGCTGTCCGATCCCTGGGTCTTTTCCCAACCTCCTCTACATCGATCCCTGGGTCCTCTACTCCTACACATCGATTCCTGGGTCCTTTCCCTGACTTGCTCTACATCGATCCCTGGGTCCTTTACTTCTACATCCTCCACATCGATCCCTCATGGGTCCTTTACTTCTACATCCTCCACATCGATCCCTGGGTCCTTTTCCTCGCGCTGCTCCATATCGAACACATCCTCATTCCCCATTCTACAAACTGTTTACTACATCCCTTCTACACGCTACTCATCACTTGTTATCACGACAGTTTATTGATTTTGTTTTTTGTACATACAATGTGATATTAAACTTAAATAGTGTTTGAATTAGACGAGATAACCCAGCTAGAGGTAGATACGGGCGGAAATGCCCGCATGTTGGACATTGAATATTGTTTTTAATTCCTGTTCTCCCTTTACAGTTTTGCATTCCTTTCTGCACCGTACTGATTCCCGCTCACTACGTACACGTATATAATACATACTATGTACATATATTTTGCATGTGACCGTCCACGAAACTTTATCTGAGGCTTTGCTAAGCTAAATGTATGTTTATAGGTAATGATAATATTGATGATCTGAGACTATACTTAAAATGATACAACTTGGACTACAGATTTTTATCGAATCTATGACGCCTAACCGGTATGTATATAGTCGTATTTTTTAAAACCCGTGCACGTGTACTGATACTTATTTATTACATGTTCACATGACGTGATAAACGCACAAAACAAATCCTCATACAATAAACCCCTCCCTTTGGTCGGTTTTCCTGCCATTTAGTACCGTTAGGCGGACTCTAGTGCTAACGGACTCTTTATCTAAATTCAAGGCGGACTCTTTATCTAGGGTAAGCTGGGGCAAAAGTGGCCCATTTTTACCGTTTTACACGGTCGCTTGTAGTGGGAAAACGGTAATGGAAAACAAAGATACAGTAAGACGACGCGCAACCGTGACCAATAAGGGCGCTAGTACGTGCTGACACATGAACTTTTTGCCGCGCGTTATGCACCGTGCGCGTCTCCTTACTGTATTTTGCGTTACCGTATTTTGACTGCAAGCAGCACTGTTAGGTTCTCAAATACGCAATATATACAGCAGGAAGAAAAAAAATATATAGGCTATCCAATGAAACCTTTTCCTTTCAGCCGAGCTAAATTTTAAAATCTACAAGTTTTATTTAATGGGTTAATTAATCAATTCAAATAATTTGGTGAGGCGTTTTTTGGAAAATTTGCACCGGGGCAAAGTGGCCCAAGCCAATAGCATTGCTCGATTTTATCACGTGCCTGGTGTTGTTAGACGAAACGATCAAATTAGGGGCAAAGTGGCCCATGTTCTGCACCGGAACATGGGCCACTTTGCCCCTAATTTGACCGTCTGGACTACATTTTTGTGCATTCCAATGTCACGTGGTATTGCAGGCGCCATTTCATTGGTCCTAGAGGTGGGCCACTTTGCCCCAGACCGGACCACTTTGCCCCGAAGAGTGGGCCATATTCACCCCGATTTCACTTAATTGACAATTAAGACAACAAAAATGCCAATTTCTTCAAAAATTTTATACCACGTTTTAGAGAATCATAAACTGGCAGTTTTTGCAAAATTAAAATCGGCCAACCCAAACAGAAATGACAGCAGTTTTAAAGCGAAAATTCGGAACAGAACGAGCAGGTCTCCGCTGGAGAAAATGTCACGTGACCACATGTAATAACTAGGGCCACTTTGCCCCATACATGGGCCACTTTACCCCGCGGGCCAAACTACCCCAGCTTACCCTACAGTTATATTCTGAAAAAAGTTTAGATAAAGAGTCCGCCCTGTGTAGACTTATTAAACCTAACCCTAATCATAACCCGAACCCAAATAATGGCCCAAATAACACAGCAAACTCTCGTTTCCGGCCTAGCGGCCGATATCTCGAGTTCGCTGAGAATGGCGGACTATGTCTAATTTAGATTCATGTAGATATAGAGTCCGCCCTTTGTAGACTTTTTAGATAAAGAGTCCGCCCCGTGTACACTTTTTAGACAAAGAGTCCTCCTAGAGTTTAGACTTATTTGGATTCTTTATCTAAATCTAAATTTAGATATAGAGTCCACTGTAGACTTAGAGTATAGAACTAGAGTCCGTGTACCTTTAGTAGGTACCACTCTCGCCGCTTCGCAGGTCGGGCAGTATATGTGTTATGTAGCGAATCACCTTACTGTGCGACCTGCTTAAATACTTATATTAACTTGAATTTATTGATTATGGCGGAAAACAGCCGTACTGAACTGAACTCCAGTACGCCGACTACTTACTGAAGGAAAACTGATTCAGTTATTTTCAGTGAACAGCCGTACTGTACTCGAAACTCGAGTGTTATCGCTGTGTTCTCCATCTTACAATTCCTACAATTAAAACATTCCAAACCTTAGAAGCACGAGCACGCAAGTCCCCTCTATAGACCACCTCTCCCCCATCTAGAGAGTGACAGGAAAAGAGGCGGAGAGAGAGAGAGAGAGGAGAGAGGAGAGAGAGAGAGAGAGAGAGAGAGAGAGGATAGAGAGAGAGAGAGAGAGAGCGAAGAGCGAGAGAGAGAGAGAGAGATAGAGCGAGTATGAGAGAGAGAGAGAGAGAGAGCGAGAGAGAGCGAGAGATATAGCTAAATCTATAGATATAGAACCCCTCTCTTCCTCTGCTTCCCCTCTCTCCTGCTCCTCTCTCCTTCGCCCTCCTATCGCTTTCTCTCACGCCCTCTTTTTATCTCTGATCTCACTCTCTCTCTCTTTCTTGTATCTTTTTAACAATCCCGATATCTTTACTAACCTACCTTATCTACAGCACATTCTTTCTCTCGACTGTCACTCTCTCTCTCTCTCTCTCACACTCTCTCTCTCTCTCTCTCTCACTCTCTCCCTCTCTCTCTCTCTCTCTTTCTTTCTTTCTTTCTTTCTTTCTCTCTCTCTCTCTCTCTCTCTCTCTCTCTCTCTCTCTCTCTCTCTCTCTCTCTCTCTCTCTCTCTCTCTCTCTCTCTCTCTCTCTCTCTCTCTCTCTCTCTCTCTCTCTCATTTTCTTTCTCTTTCTTTCTCCCTTACTATCTCAGTATCTCTCACTCTCGCGATTGCAACATTGTTATCAATCACCTGTTAAAACTGGAAGAACTCCAGTAAGTACTCGAGTACTCCAGTACACCAGATCTCTCAGTTCTCAAATTTGTGAACTGAGAGAACTGGTCAAGCGCGCGATGATTTCGAGTTCAGTCCAGTAAATAGCCGTACTGGTGCGCGAACTCCAGTATTTTTCTCAGTAACTAGCCGTCGAACTGGAGTTCAGTTCAGTACGGCTGTTTTCCGCCTATATATCTTCTCAAACAGGTTGATTGCTGGTGCGATAATGATGAGACATTGATAAGATGAGATGATTTTGTGCTGGAATGGAAGGAACCTGGGAAGATCTTTGGAAAGTCAGGCGGTATCAGTGAGCTAGGGAGACAGCGTTCAGGGACTGTTCTGTCTGAGTTTTTGAGTTTAATAAACACTTTTGATAAAACTAATTTGGTTTGGGAAGTACCATATTTTTGCAAAAAAGTTTCACAGGTCTAAGCCGGGTCTATATAGCTATATATACTTGTTCAGATATATGAGGTTAACATATATACTATTTCCTAAAAAACTTTTCGTTGAATAACTTAAGGTCCACAAGTTTTATTCACAATCTGAAGAGACCTACATTAGCATTGGCAGTTATTACGAAAATTAAAAATTTGATGTAGCATTCTGCATTATTTTATTTAGGCCCTCAACTGTGTGTTTTTAAATGACTGAGACTGCTCAAATCAACATAGCGTCAAAAGTTGTGAATTTTTTGCTCTGAAAGTTTAGGGAAAGGTAGATGGCCATTTATTTTACTTGAATTTTAGGAAAAATGCTCCCAACAAGGCCGAGTTACACCACTTTGCCGTTTGCCTGCGAAGGAACTAAAAAAGATATTGCCAAACTAACTAGTTAGAGGAGGTTTTTGGGCTACAGGTTCATTTAGTAACGAAATTTAAGTACAATAAATAGGCCAGGGATTTTTTGCTGAATTGGTGAGCTAAGACATAACAAAGGTTTTCCACTTGCATCGTACTCATATGGGGTCAGAAACACCAAAACAATTTCCACTCCAACCGAGGTGAAGAAAGTGCCACGCCCTTTTGCCTGTATTTTCATCCTTTACCAAAAAGAACAGCTTTGCTTTGGATTGGTCAAAATTTGGTCATTTTCCTGCAATTGCTCTTCATTTGAAATTGAATAATAACACATTGACATTATGTGATAGAAACTCATTCTTCTTCTTCGAGTGTCGGGTGTGAGACCCTAAAGAACTATCGCGATTTTCGTCATTGCGATTTGGTCGACACTGTGTGAGTGCTCGTGAGTGGCCCCCTCGGGTCTAAGCCCTTAGGTGGAACCTTCGTGGGTAGAACCCACGAGAGTTGTGAAACTCATGTGATAGAAACTTCATATTATTATATATATATACATATATATAAATATCATTTGTTACCCCCACTAATTTTTATATGCCGAAAAAGCTCCAGTGGACCAGTGAAGCAAAAATTTGAAACCGCTCTTGAGTGGCTATATAGCGAGTTGGCTCAAAAACGGTTATACCCATACTCAATTATCCATTTATCTCTCGAAGCTGACAAGATAGTGACTTCTGCTTGGTCCCAATTTAGTACCCTTGTTTTTGTCTCCAATCCAAAACCAAGTTGCTATTTTTGGTCAAGGCTGAAAATACAGGCAAAAGGGCTTGGCCAATTTGGGCACTTTCTTCACCTCGGTTGGAGTGGAATTTTTTTGGTGCTTCTGGGACCCCATATGAGTACAATGCAAGTGGAAAACCTCTTTTATGTTCACCAAATGGCCCCAAAATGACAATTCTTTGCCTAAAATGGCAGGTAGCCATCAATTCACAACTTTTGGCGCTATGTTGATTTAAACAGTCATGCCTTGTTCCGATATTATATACTGTGTGTTTTTAAATGACTGAGACTGGTCAAATCGACATAGCGTCGCGTCAAAATTTGTGAATATTATGCTCTGAAATTTTAGGACAAGGTAGATGGCTACCTGCCATTTATTGTACTTGAATTTCAGCAAAATCGGTCGTTCTTGAATGAACCTGTAGCCCAAAAACTTCCTCTAACTTTGAGCGCTCAGATCTCTGCAACCTGATGAGGTAAAGAGCTCACACTTTAACAATATGTTCATTAGACAATTTACACACTTTTGGCTGCTTGGTTTGGCGATATCTTTTTTAGTTCCTCCGCAGGAACACGGCAAAGTGGTGTAACTCGGCCTTATTGGGAGCATTTTTGCCCTCAGGCATCACGTATCACGTGTCTTACTGGGGGTAATCAGCCGCCAGCCATGTGTTACACCGATTCTGTAATTGGTGCTGAGCGTGGTAAAGGGCGGCACTTCGTAATTACGCGTAAACAGACGTGATCATGAGCTGGTATTAATAAACGGGGATAAGTAATCGCGGATTGCGGATCGCGGATAAGTAATCGCGGATTGCGGATCGCGGATAAGTAATCGCGGATTGCGGATCGCGGATAAGTTATCGCGGATAAGTTATCGCGGATAAGTTATCGCGGATTGCGGATTGCGGATTGCGGATCGCGAATAAAAAATCGCGGATAAAAAATCGCGGAAAGAAAATCGCGGATAAAAAATCGCGGATAAAAAATCGCGGATAAAAAATCGCGGATAAAAAATCGCGGATAAAAAATCGTGGATAAAAAATTGCAGATAACAAATTGCGGATAAAAAATCGCGGATAAAAAATCGCGGATAACGTTTTTATCTCTTTTTAGGCAACTTGTGGTCATTTTTAGGTGATTTTGATCGATTCCAGGTCATTTTGCTCATTTCATTGTCAATTTGGCCATTTCTGTACCATTTCTTGGCCACGTTGGTCAATTCTAGTTCATTTCCAGGTCATTCCTGTATATAGTGCATTGTGCTAGACCATTTTCGTGTGGATTTAGATGGTTCTGGGGTAGAAATGAGCAAAATGACCTGGAATCGATCAAAATCACCTAAGAATGACCACAAGTTGCCTAAAAAGAGATAAAAACGTTATCCGCGATTTTTTATCCGCGATTTTTTATCCGCGATTTTTTATCCGCAATTTGTTATCTGCAATTTTTTATCCACGATTTTTATCCGCGATTTTTTATCCGCGATTTTTTATCCGCGATTTTTTATCCGCGATTTTTTATTCGCAATCAGCAATCCGCGATTACTTATCCGCGATTACTTATCCGCGATCCGCAATCCGCGATTACTTATCCGCGATCCGCAATCCGCGATTACTTATCCGCGATCCGCAATCCGCGATTACTTATCCGCGATCCGCAATCCGCGATCTGCAATCCGCGATCCGCAATCCGCGATCCGCGATCTGCAATCAGCGATCTGCAATCCGCAATCCGCGATTACTTATCCGCAATCCGTGATCCGCGATCCGCAATCCGCAATCCGCAATCCGCGATCACTTATCCCCGATCCGCAATCCGCGATTTTATCCGCGATCCGGGACATTATCCGCGAATCCGCGAATCCCTGTTTATTAATACCATCTATGGTGTCTGAAAACGTTGACAAGGTCACGTGACTAGCTGTGGTACGGAGTGTGGTAGAGCGTGGCGCTTCGTCATGACAAGAAAGAGGGGTAGAGAGAAGGAGATAGCGAGAGAAAGGGAGAGAGCTGAGAGTCACATGTCTTAGTCGTCATGACGAGGGAGTTATACTCAGCAGATAGAGAGAGCGAATCGGTGACACTAGACGTTGTTATCATGTCGAGATGTTCCACAGCTAATCACGTGACCTTGTAACAAGAAAGACAGCAGAATGTAAAGGAAGAAAAGTTTGTCTGGATTGCAGCTTGTGACCGATTTCAGACACTATGATCACGTCTGCTGACGAAGCACCACGCTTTACCACACTCAGCACCAATTACAGAATACGTGATACCTGAGGGCAAAAATGCTCCCAATTAGGCCGAGTTACACCACTTTGCCGTGTTCCTGCGAAGAAACTAAAAAAGATATCACCAAACCAAGCAGCCAAAAGTTTGTAAATAGATCTACCTTGTCCTAAAATTTCAGAGCAAAATATTCACAACTTTTAACGCTACGTCGATTTGAACCGTCTCAGTCATTTAAAAACACACAGTACATACATATTATGATGTATCTAGCTAGATTTTGTTGTGTGTATGTATTAGTTTTCACGTTAAAAAAATTATAAATTGATGGAAATATTGAACTGTTACTTGTGGTTAACATATGATTTATATTTTCAAGAAAAGTTTATCCATTTGAACCTCAATCAGTAAACAACCGGTTGAAAAGTCCGGTAATTTTGGAAAAACTGACCGGACAACGGCCTGATAAAAAATGTCCGTTACCGGATGGACACTGGACGGGGATCGGATTGTCCGTTCGTTTACTTTCCAAGGTGTATTATATACTGGCACGACTAAGTGTATGTTTACATATTATGTAGTATACATGTATTCTAAACTACAGTTATCATAAATTAGATCTTATCAGGATTAAATAATAAATAATACATAATGTATGAATCAGTTCCAACTGTCTACAATTCTCATCTAATTTCAAGCTGAGCAACTATGGTGTGCGGACTTTAGTGCTACACTCTAAGTCTAAAGAGGACTCTATATCTAAATTTCGCCGCGAACTCGAGATTTCGGCCGTTAGGCCGGAAACGAGAGTTTTCTCTACCCCTATACTAATTTAGAAGTGTTAGGGCCGTTATTTGGGTTCGAGGTTAGGGTAAGGTTAGTGTTAGGGTAAGAGTTAGGGTTGGGTTAGGGTTTTAGATATAGAGTCCGGGTTGGAGGATTTGGCGCCAAAATGTACTAGAGGACTCGACTACTACTAAATACACCTGGGAACCGTTCGTTTCGTGTAGTTGAACCTTTGATCAAACTACTAAGTACACCTGGGAACCATTCGTTTCGTTTAGTGGAACCTTTGATCAAACTACTAAGTACACCTGGGAACCGTTCGTTTAGTTTAGCTGGTACTATGATCAAACTACTAAGTACACCTGGGAACCATTCGTTTCGTTTAGCTGAACCTTTGATCAAACTACTAAGTACACCTGGGAACCAATCGTTTCGTGTAGTTGAACCTTTGATCAAACTACTAAGTACACCTGGGAACCGTTCGTTTCGTTTAGCTGAACCTTTGATCAAACTACTAAGTACACCTGGGAACCGTTCGTTTCGTGTAGTTGAACCTTTGATCAAACTACTAAGTACTGGACACGTCGTTAGCGAAATACAACTTT